>JAQQSY010000060.1:0-37663 GCA_028646535.1 Procyon lotor
TAAGCGGCTGCCTTTGGCCCAGGTCAGATCCCAGGGGCCTGGGATCGAGCCCCGCATCGGGCTCTCTGCTCTGCAGGAAGCCTGCTTCTCCTGCTACCATTCCCTCTGCTTGTGTTCCCTCTCTCACTGTGTTTCTCTCTGTCAAATAAATAAAATCTTTAAAAAAAAAAAAAATGCACCATTGAGTGGCTATTGTCTGACTCTGTCTGCCCCCAGAAGGAGGGTGAGTGTCCTCACTGCCCCTTCCCTGCTTGGGCGCCCCCTCCTCACATCATGCAGGTCCCACTGGGGTCCTGTCACTTCCCTGCGCACTGCAAGGTTGCATTGTCACGCAACCCTCAAATGCCTCCACCCCCTCCCCTGGATTTGGGGAACTCTCCACCTCGGGAGGCTCCCTGCTTCTGCCCAACTACACTGTGCCCCCCACCTCCATACATACACACCAACACTTCTGCTCCCTTCCTGAGAGATTTCAGTAGAAACCAAGTGTGGTCTGGTTTGCCTAAGGAAGGGGGCAAGGGGGCTGATGCCAGACAGTTTCTTGCTAACGCACACCCTGTTACACATGGATTAGCACTTACTTCACCACATTCCAGTGATTTATTTCCCTGCCTGGACCTTCTGCAGAATTGTGAGTCTTTGGAGATCAATTACTACCTCATTGACCTTGCTCTCCAAAGCGAAGAGTGGGCTTTCTGATTGCGACAATGGCAAGTTTTCTAACCTCTCTGAGCCTCAGTTTCCATGCTTATAAAATGGCAGCAATAATACAATCTCCTGGTAGTGTGGTTGGGAGGAACCAAAGTAATGCATGTTGATTCCTGAAAACAGTGCCTGACATGTATCAACGACTCGACTGATAGTAGCTGCTGTAATACTTTTTATTCTCATTATTGTTACTTGAAGTGTTGTTTGGTTGCCTACCTAACAGTCATTCCCAGCTCTTTTCTCCCACTACAGAAACTGAAAATGTAAAGTACTCATCTCCTAGCCTTGCTTTCCAGCTGGGCATGAGTATGTGACCCAATCTGGGGCAACAGGACTAGAATGAGAATGTACCAGAGGCTTCTGAGAAAGAGTTCCCCCTCTGATAAAGACAGGAAAATGGAAAGAGACATTGGACATTGACATGGAGAAAGGCCATGCTTGGAGCCGTGGCAGTCATTTTGTGACCATGAGGGCAGAGCTCACTAGGAAAATCAGCATGTGGAAGATGTCAGAGTGGAAAGATGGAAGAGTCAGGGATCTTTATAACATTGTTGAGTTGCTGCCCCAACCCTGGAACCTCCTACCTTAGAACACTTTGGCAGATTTGATCTGAAATGTCTTTGTTATGAAAGCCACTTTTTGTTGGTGTAAGCCACTGAAACTCTTCCATTGCATATGTTATTACAGAAACTTATGCTCCATGACTATTGAAAGAAAGCAGCAACACTGGAGTGGAAATCTTGGACTTCTAGAGGCTCAGGTAAGTGGGTTTTTGATGAGCACCTCCTACTCCCTCACATTAGCACGAGAGCTGGCTGCCAACTGAGGTCATAGATGGGTAATGCTTCTTGGCCCACTCATGTGTGTGTTGGCCTTATGTGTACTTCTGCAGTGTGTTCATAGGAAAGCCAGTAAACACACAGTAAATAGAAATACCAAACAGGGGGAGAAGAATAACTCGCAAGTGAATAATCCAGATTCCTCTGGCTTTGTGTTTGCTCATCTTATCACACAGTCTTGTTCATTTAATCTGGGGCATCCCGTAATCTCAGTTGGAACCTCGGGTCTGTCCGAAGGCTGTTGGCTGGCAAAGAAGCTCTCCCCTGCTAACCTTTGTCAGCCGTCTTTCTAACTTAGTTGTGGTACATTATTCATTCTGTTGTATCAAAGACTCTGTCTCTCTGTTGCTGAGAAAAGGAGGGGCAGGGGTTACGCTTCTCTTGTTTCTGGTTAATTCTGTGGCTAGACAAAATTTCGTGGGAAAGACGAATGCACAGCCTATTTTTACCACAATGACTACCGGTCCCATGGTCATGCAGGATGTCGCAGGGATAACGGGCATGCACCTTGTTCGGGCTCATATACTTCTCGGTTGGGGTAGTTCTACAGTGGGCCAAAGACAGTCTAAAAAGAGAGGGGTGGTGGATAAGACACTTGAAGGACATGGCCGGTCTTTTCAGGATAGGTAGCTGAGAAATACGATTTCTCTGCTTTCTTGAGTTCCCGTGTTCTCACAAGGGCTCACATTTCTGTACGTAGGGAAGAAAAATCTTTTTTCCCTTCTTTACTTCCAGGTTCTTCAGCCAGGCCTAATAATTAAGTTGACATAAGACAGATGAACAGGAGAAAGACAGCCTTAACCTCATACGCATAGGGGCTCATAAAAATCTGAGACTCTAAGAAGCAACCAGAGCAGGCAGCTTTTCATACTTTTTAGACAAAGACACGATACATTTGTGAAGAATTGAGAACACAAAGCACTTTGGGCTTGGAGGTAAGCAAATTAATGAAGAAGTTGTTTTTACAGCCTTCTGGGCCCTGAGTTCCCCATCTCTGGTGGTAAGGGTGCCTTTCCCTTCCGGGTGCAGGGAAGGCACTCTCCGCATAGGGGGGCGGGGACAGGGGAGGGTCAGGGGGACAGGGGAGGGTCCCTCTGGCACTGGCTGTTTCTTAAATAACTTGAATTCAAAATAATATGCCGAAGTGGCATATTTTGGGGTGCCCTTCCCCGAACCCCATCACAAGTATATGACCATATTTCATCTGCACATCACCCGTACTGTCTAGGGTCAGTAATGAAGTTTCGAAACACAAACCTCGTCTTTTTCAGGCTCTCCTTCAGTCTTCCTCCACCTCTGCATCCCATTCTTCTCCCAGGGTTCAATCCCTATCCTCTAATTGTCTAAACACCTCCCCCTCTTCTTTCTCATCCTCCTCTTTTTTAATTTTTTTAAAAGATTTTATTTATTTATTTGACAGAGAGAAAGAGATCACAAGTAGGCAGAGAGGCAGGGAGAGGGGGAAGCAGACTCCCTGCTGAGCAGAGAGCCTGATGCGGGGCTCGATCCCAGGACCCTGAGATCATGACCTGAACCGTAGGCAGAGGCCTAACCGCCTGAGCCACCCAGGAGCCCCTCTCATTTTCTTCTTGATGGAAGCGTTCGCCACATCCTCTCTTGTTCCTCTACCATTCTCCTTCTTGTTCAGTTCATATCTAACTATACTTTCCCCTCATGCCCATTATCAAAGCTTCAGCAATGCGGAAGTATACAATGTCAATGAACATTTTCCCCGGAAACCCCCCTTCCCTCAGCCCATCCCTCTTCCCAGAAGGAGCCTCTGTGAGTACTTGGATGTACATTCTTTTGGACCTTGCAGAAGCAGAGACATAATTTCATAGCATGGTATTGACTACAGTAATCTTCCCCTTATCCAAGGGGAGACGGGTCTGTCCTAAGATACCCGGTAGATGCCTGAAACTCCAGGTAGTATCGAACCTTATATTTTTCCAACACATACATGCCTGTGATAAAGTTTAATTTATAAATTAGGTACGATAAAAAGTTAATCACATAACTGTGAATAAAATAGAACACTTGTAATCATGTACTATAATAAAGGATAGGTTATTGTGGTCTCTCTCAAAATATCTCATTATCCTATACTTATCATATCCTTCTTGTGAGGATGTGAGATGATAACATCTCTACGTGATGAGACAAAGTGAGGGCAATGACTAGGCACTCTGACGCAGCACGAGGTGACTATCGACCTTCCAATAATACCAGGAAGATTGCTTCTGGACTGAATTTGACCAAAAGTAACCAGAACCTTGCCTTGTGAGCATTTGCCCCGAGCTAACTCTCAGATCTCTCAAACTCCAAATGCTTAAGACTAAAGTCATCTTTCTCCCACCTCACTTCTTCTCTGTGTTCTCAGCCTGGGTTTATGGCCTCACCATCCAGTTAAGCAAGCTGGAAACCATGTCCTCATCTTTGACTTCCCTCTTTCTGTCTCTGTTGCTGTCTCTCTTTCTCCTTCTCCTTCTCTCTCACGAAAGGTAAGCATAAGCACGAGCTGCCATAGTCGTTTCACTCCACTGGTGTATCCATGTTCACATCTGACCTGTTTTCCTCTTCCTGTCGCCTCCGCCCTGGTCCAGGCCTTAAGTAACACCCTTCCCTGCTTTGCATTGCTAGTGGCTACCTCTGTATATCCCTCCCCGCCCCCAGGACAGATAACCCAGGCCCTTCTTCCTTCCCACTTCATTCAGCCTGCAATAGCCCACACCTAGAGAATAAATCAACAGGAGTCCCATTCCCCCAGAATAGATTCTCACTTTCCCAGACTCGTTTGCAGCAAGGGGTGGCAATGTGATCCCATCCGGGCCAATAAGACAAAAAGGGCAAATCTGGAAAGAGGCTCAGCGTGTAGAGAAAGACCTCTGTGCCCCTCCCCAGCTGCCGTCATTCTCATTTGTGCTTTAGAAGTTCAAGCTCTCTGGGTTGGCATAAACTCTTTAGACTCTACGACCCAGCCACCAACTTCTCTTTCCTCCGACACCCCCCACTTCCCACTGCATACCTCACGCTGGAGCTTGGGGGTGGGACGCCTAAGCCCGGGGACATCCTCCTTGGCAGCTGGTCTCCAGACATGGCCCCAAGGCCGCCCTGTCTCCCAGCAGTCACGATCTGCTGCAGCCCCCTCCGGTCCCATGCAATAGCTTAACTCCTAGATCCTAGCAGCGGATCTGATGTTTTGCCGGTTTACACCAAGATGACCCAGCAGGTTCCACCTTCGTCCCCTCAGTTTCCCTAAGAGGCAGTCCACTCGTGCCCAGACCATCAGTGTCAGCTAGCCACAAAGGTGGTCGCGTGGAGGAGAGCGGAGAATCGCAGCCAACACAGAAGAGCATGGGCTCAAAGTCGTGATGGAGGTTGCACCATTCCAGCCAGTCCCTGCCCACTTGTGTCCAGATGGAGCAAAGACAAGCCAGGGCAGTTGTGGTGAAACTGTAACTGACAACCACTTCTTCGGATCACGCTCGACTCCTTTTCTCTTTCTTGCGGATGCCTGCCCCTCTCCCGCATCTGTGCTTCGCTTCTGTTGCCCTTGGCCTGGGTGATCTTTCCTCCTCATCCAACACATCCCTTCCTCCAAGGCTCGTCTTGAATGCCACCCCTCCTCTTAAACCACCGTTATATGGAGCCCGCAGAGTTGGGTACGTTGGCCCACCTTCACTCATCTCCCTTTTGCCGTAAGACGGTCAGCTTGTCCCCTTACCTCTGTCCTGGGTGGAACATAAAACCCAGCAGGAACCGATCAGCGGCTCCCTTCCTCCAGGGCAGATCCCGAGACGAGAGACAGAAAGATAGGCAAAAGCATGACAGCTGCCCGCCTCTCCTGCTGGCCAGGCCTCCCAAGGTGCTCAGATCCCTGTTGGGCTCGAGAGGGGAAGCTTCAGCTTTTTAGAAAGGATGGTGTGATGGTGTGAACCTCCCTGTACCATGAACAGTGAGCTCGGCGGTTATTCCATTTGTCCCCAAAAGTTTCCCAGCTCCCTGCCGTGAGGCAGGCCACGTGACCAGTTCTGACTGATGACAATAGATAGAAATGACACATGTCACTTTCAGGCTGAGGCAGAAAAAAGCCCCCAAGCCAGCCTCCAGGCTCTAGACAACCCTGCCCGGTCCCTGAGGCTTCATGTTTGGGTGATGTGGCTACAAAGTCCCCGAGTGAGTGCAGAGCAGAGCCTCTGTGGACCCACGTGGGATGTGTGGCATACCCTCCAAATAACATGTAGGGGATGTTTGTTACAGCACCATGACCTTGACTATCCCGAATAATAAACATATGCCCAATATCCTTCCAATAAACTTTTTTTTTTCTTTTTTGGCTTAAGTTATCCGGAGTCCACTTCTGGCACCTAAACTAGCTTAACTGGTAAATTCTAAGACCACTTAGCAGTTTCATTGACTACACTTAACTAATGTGTACTTATCTTTTTTTTAATCAGCTATTTTTTAAATCAAACTGACTACAAGGACAGAGACTCATCTTTGCATTCTAGCACCCTGCGGTATGCCTTCTGAGGCTCTCGATCATTCATTAGGAGGAAGGCAAAAAATTAAATGAAAATGAAAAATGTGGTGAGTCAACTAGGTGCTTTCTTTTTAACCTTTGTTTCCAAAACCATTTGCAAGTGAGGTTCCCCCCCAACCCGTGCGCAAAAAAGGTGCTTTTGTTATAGTACACGGAGAGGACCCATGGGTAGAAAGAGCTACACTAGGATTGTGAGGAGTAAGTGATTATATGCTTTTTAGTTAGTGGGGATACAAGTGAGTTTTATTTTTTTTTAATTTTTTTTTTTTTAAAGATTTTTTATTTATTTGACAGAGAGAAACACAGCGAGAGTGGGAACACAAGCAGAGGGAATGGCAGCAGGAGAAGCAGACTTCTCGCAGAGCAGGAAGCCCGATGCGGGGCTCGATCCCAGGACTCTGGGACCATGATCTGACCTGAAGGCAGACGCCCAACGACTGAGCCACCCAGGCGCCCCACAAGTGAGTTTTAATTAAGAGATTTGAAAATCCAATGACACTTCTGTTTTATGATAATAGTGCTATATGTATATATATCACGATATCTCATATCATATGTATCATACTACATATCATTATATCCTATATGTCACATAAATCTATATATATTGTTTTTATATATCTCCATATATCAGAGTTCATATATACTTCTCATGTTATCACAGGTTGTCATAACATCAAGAAAACTTTATTAAATGCAAAGACTAAAAATAATTTTAACACATCAGAATGACAACAATATTTGCTGAGCTCTTACTTCATGACCAGTCTTGATGTAGGGTTGTTAGTTTTGTGTCCCACCCACCCCCTATACTGATGTTTAACATCATATTGTAGGAAAAGGGGAGAAGCAGCGATCTGGAACTATTTGTTGTTCCTAAAGGAATTAACAATTTTCAAATCAGAAAAAAAAAAAAAAAAAAGAAGGGCACCTGGGTGGCTCAGTGGGTTAAGTGTATGACTCATGATCTCAGGTCTTGATCAGAGTGCGGTGGGTTCGAGCCCTTCATCGAGCTCCACGCTGGGCATGGGAGCCCACTTAAAAAGATTAAAAGAATAAAAAGTGTCCTGGGAAGCTGCTGAGCTAATGGAGGACCACAGAAAAGAGGGAATTCTCTGCTTTTGTCCATTTAAAAAGAAATGCATGGGGGCGCCTGGGTGGCTCAGTGGGTTAAAGCCTCTGCCTTCGGCTCAGGTCATGATCTCAGGGTCCTGGGATCGAGCCCCACATCGGGCTCTCTGCTCAGCGGGGAGCCTGCTTCCCCCTCTCTCTGCCTGCCTCTCTGCCTACTTGTGATCTCTCTCTGTCAAATAAACAAACAAACAAACAAACAAACAAACAAATAAATAAATAAATCTTTAAAAAAAAAAAAGAAATGCATGTGCAATGAAAAACAATTTACAGCCTGCTCCCAGTGACAGAAAAAGAGAGAGAGAAAATGTTTTTGTTGGAGCAAGCTTTAAGAACATGGCAAGTGGGAGAAGTGAATAAATGTAAGTGTGCTCAAAATCAATGCTTCTTGAACTTGCGCATGCTTGTCATTCACCTGCGGGACTTGTTGAAATATAGACTCTGCTCCAGTTGGTCAGTGGGGGTGGGGCCTGGTGGGGGGGTGTAGGGAATGGGGAGGCGCCTCAGCCTCATCTTCCCAGAGGTCTCTCAAGCTCCTCAGGGGATGCGATGCTGCTAGTTCACCGTCCACCCTCCGAGGAACAAGTGTGGGATGCCCCAGTGTGATGCCAACAGGTCACTGAAGTTTCTAGAACCCTCAAAAGGCCCATGTGGGAGGACACCAGATTTGGGGCTTTGAGTAGCTTGCTGTGAATTCAACCTTTGATTCGCTTTCTTTGTCAGTCCCTCAGGAGATCACAAAGACCTTGCATGTTGTCTGGAAACCTCCCCTGGCAGCTTCGCTATCGTTTTAGAAAATTGTTGAGAACAAAACAGGGTCCCGAAAGGAAAAATAAGTGTAACAAATTCTCTATACTAAAACTTGCACACTTTACTGATATTTATATTTATTTATTTATGGCCACTTTTCTTTCTTTCTTTTTTTTTAAATTTTATTTTACTTTTTCAGTGTTCCAAAATTCATTCTTTATGCACCACACCCAGTGCTCCATGCTCTACGTGCCCTCCTCAATACTCACCACAGGCTCAATCAACCCCCTAGCTCTCTACCCTCCAAACCCTCAGTTTGTTTCTCAGAGTCCACAGTCTCTCATGCTCCGATTTACCCCAATTCACTTTTCATTTCCTTCTCCTAATGTCCTCCATGTTATTCCTTATGCTCCACAAGTAAGTGAAACCATATGATAATTGACTTTCTCTGCTTGACTTCTCTGCTAAGATGATCTGTCTCTTGCTGAGAGTGGCATGTTAGGATCCCCTACAATTAATGTATTCTTATCAATATGACTCTTTATTTTGATTAATAGTTGGCTACTCCCATGTTGGGGGCATAAATATTTGCAATTGTTAGATCTCCTTGGAAGACAGACCCTTTAAGAATGATGCAGTGTCCTTCTGTATCTCTGACTATAGGCTTTAGCTTAAAAATCTAATTTATCTGTTAAGAGAATCACTACCCCAGCTTTCTTTTGAGGCCTGTTGTCATGAAAGATGGTTCTCCGTCCCTTCACTTTCAGTCTGGATGTATCTTTAGGTTCCAAGTGTGTCTCTTGTAGACGGCATTTGGACAGGTCCTGTCATTTTATCCAGTCTGCAACCCTGTGCCGTTTTATGGGAGAATTTAGGCCGTTCATGTTGAGAGTGATTATTGAAAGATCAGTGTTTATTGACACCATGTTGTGTCAGTTGTGTCATGTTGTGGAGTCCTTGTTTCTATAGATTGTCTCTGCAAATTTCTGTTCTATGTCACTCTTGGGTTCTTTCTTCTTTTATAGAACCCCCCTTAATATTTCTTAGAGTGCCAGCTTGCTGGTCATCTTTTAAACCTTGTATGGCCACTTTTCTAATAAGACTGGACATTTGTTCGCTCAGGCTAAGGGACATCAAAAGAAGGTGATTATAAGAAGAAAGTAGGGCTGCTGATGGCTTGACAGAGGGAAGGAGGTGGAAAAGCATGAGCTTATTATTATTATTTTTAAAAGATTTCATTTGTTTATTTGAGAGAAGGAGAAAGCAGAGGGAGGAGCACAGTGAGAAGGACAAGTAGACTCTCTCCTGAGCAAGGAGCCCGATGCGGGACTTGATCCCAGGACACTGAGATCATGACCTGAGCAAAAGACAGATGCCTAACCGACTGAGCCACCCAGGTGCCCAAGCACGATCTTTTCATTTTTATAATTAACAACCTGCATTAGTCGGGGTACTTTGTGTAACGGCAGAAAAGCATAGTCATTGTCCTCAAAGATGTCCCTGTACCCATCACAAAAAGTGATTGTCTTCTCACGGTGGCAGATAAGTGTATATTTTAGAATGGTTAGCACAGAAAATAGAAAAAGTTTTTAAAATGCTCATGCTTGAAGGGATAATCTAGTTATATGGAACATTCACTCACATAAAGCAATTCTTAGACGCTGTATATCTATGGCTTTAATGACCTTCTAATTATACATAGTATCCATTTTATTATACCAAAAGTCTTTATGATCACAGACTCCATTTATTTTGAAAAATGATATTTTTTAGGATTATGAAATTTAAAAAACTGCTTTTGGTAAGAAGTTGAAAAATATAAGAAAGCGACAGGAAGAAAAATTATCTATAATCTCCCCAATCAGGGATGGTCACTGATAATATTTTGGTACACGTATTCTCTAGTTTTCTCTCTCTCTCTTAAAATATTCTGCGTTATGGCTTTTTTTTTCTGACCTCAACTGTGTTTTGCAAACATGATTTTTAGGCCACTTAATATTCTGCAGGATTTTTATTTATTCTGGCCATTCCTCTCTTTAGCTCTTTGGAGACATTCAAGTTGTTGCCTTTCTTCCCTGATAAAATTAAGGCTCTGATGCACTTTTTTTTTTTCTTTTCTCTTCATTAACCTTTGGGTGTGTGTCTGATTATTTCCTCAGATGGATTCCCAGAAGGGGAATTACAAGGTCAAATGACATGATATCTGTGCACTGTGGATGAGCACAGCCCAATTGCCCTTTGGAAAGATTGAAATAGTCTACACCGCGTCTGGCAGTGGGCATATTTCTTAATCCTGTGTCTGAGTCTTCCTGGACTTTAAACAGGAATTGTTTTTAAAATTGACCTTTGGGACCTGTCACCAGCCCTCCAAGAAGAAGGATGAGTAGGGGGGAATCACTTTCCCTTTCTGCTCTGCTGGCTCATCCCCATCATCTCCACCAGATCCAACCAAAGATATAATGAATCCAAAAAATATGTGAGTGTATAGATAGGAAAGAGGATCATCCTGGAAAAGTGGAAAAGGTCTGACTTGGGCTCTAGTGAATCCTGATCTTGCTTCTTCCCCTTTCCATCGACGGCCAGGTTCTTTTTTTTTTTTAATTATTTTATTTTTTCAGTGTTCCAAGATTCATTGTTCATGCACTACACCCAGTGCTCTATGCAATACGTGCCCTCCTCAATACCCACCACCAGGCTCACCCAACCCCCCACCCCCTCCCCTCCAAAACCCTCAGTTTGTTTCTCAGAGTCCATAGTCTCATGTTTCGTCTCCCCTCTGATTTCCCGCAATTCACCCTTCCTTTCTTTCTCCCAGTGTCCTCCATGCTTTTCCTTATGCTCCACAAGTAGGTGAAACCATATGATAATTGACTCTCTCTGCTTGACTTATTTCACTTAGCATAATCTCTTCTAGTCCCGTCCATGTTGGGTCAAAGGCTGGATATTCGTCCTTTCTGATGGAGGCATAATATTCCTGTGTGTGTGTGTGTGTGTGTGTGTGTGTATGTATGTATATATGTGTACACACACACCCTGTCTTCTTTATCCATTCGTCTGGTGAAGGGCATCTTGGCTCTTTCCACAGTTTCTACAGTTTGGTGATTGTGGCCATTGCTGCTATGAACATTGGGGTCCATGTGGCCCTTCTTTGTACTGCATCTACTTCTTTGGGGTAAATACCCAGTATTGCAATTGTAGGATCATAAGTTAGCTCTATTTTTAATTTCTTGAGGAATCTCCACACTGTTTTCCAAAGTGGCTGCACCAGCTTGCAATCCCACCAACAACCCTTTCTCCACATCCTCTCCAACATTTGTTGTTTACTGTCTTGTTGATTTGATGGCCATGTACTTCTAGAAAAACCAAAAATATGCACTTCATTCATTTTTTTTTAAAGATTTTATTTATTTGACAGAGAGAAACACAGCAAGAGAGGGAACACAAGCAGAGGGAACGACAGCGGGAGAAACAGGCTTCCTGCCAGGCAGGGACCCTGATGTGGGGCTCGATCCCAGGACCCTGGGATCATGACCTGAGCCGAAGGCAGCCGCTTAACGACTGAGCCACCCAGGCGCCCCCACTTCATTCATTTTTGTATGTTCACTCTTCCATGAGAAACTGTTTTTACATACAGAACAGTGAAAGTGAACAAAGTGACAGCCGTCCATTTTCCCAGCACTCATCATGAACCGCTGTTGGCATTTAGGCATATTTGCCTCTACTGGAAAATTGGAGAAACACTATATGAATATATAATTTTGTTATTGCATTTTAAAATTCAGGTATTACAGATAAGCCTCAAGACTCCTTTATCTCCATCCCACTCCTCTCTTCCCTTTCCTAGAGGTCTCCTGGTGTCAGTTGTGTGTCAGTGTTTCCAATCCTTAAGAAGAAGATACTTTCATATGCATAGATTCATGTCCTGGAAGTAGACGATACTGCCATTTTGCATTTTGTCAGTTTTACACACAGAGTAACTTGAAGATGAATCAGCTCATTCCCTCTTGTTTTTTGCCCCACTTCACTCTATGCTTTAAAGACTCATCCATATAGATACTGGGGAGTGAATTCATCCCTCTTAATGCTACTTGATCCTCTATCCCACATGAATATTCTGCTTTACCATTTCCTTGTTAATGGATAGTTAGGATGTTCTCGTTGTTTCTTCTACTGGCAACACTGTCCAGCAAACCTCTCTAGAGTGCAAGGGAGATGTTCTCCAGTTAAAGTCCTAGAAGTGGAGTTGCGAGATGAGCTTTTTCAATCTATGACATCAAATTGCTCTCCAGAGCAGCTGTAATATTTACAACTTCACCAGATATGTGTGGGGATGCAGTGTCTTTTTTATGGGAGACCGCTGGTATCTTTTTTTTTTTAAGATTTTATTTATTTATTTGACAGAGAGAGATCACAAGTAGGCAGAGAGGCAGGCAGAGAGAGAGGGGGAAGCAGGCTCCCTGCTGAGCAGAGAGCCCGATGTGGGGCTCGATCCCAGGACCCTGAGATCATGACCTGAGCTGAAGGCAGAGGCTTTAACCCCCTGAGCCACCCAGGCGCCCTAGTTGGTATCTTTTGGTGTTTGTATTTCTGACTGATAGTAAGGTTGGGCATCTTTCCACACCTTCTTTTAGCCATTTGAATTTCCTCTTCTGGAAGAGACAGTCTATTAACTTTTTTTTTAATTGGAGTATTGTTGACACACAATGTTGCATTAGTTCAGGTGCAGAGCACTGTGAGTTGACATCTCTGTATGTTACATTGTGCTCGCAAGTGTAGCTCCCATTCCCTATGCTGTACCTTTTATTCCCGTGACCTATTCATTCCATAACTGGAAGCCTGTGCCTCCCACTTCCCTTCACACGTTTTGCCCCTCCCCCTTCCTTCCAGCAACCAACGTTTGTTCTCTGTATTTATAGGTCTGATTCTGCTTTTTGTTTGTTCATTTATTCATTTGGAGTTTTTTTGGGTTTCTTTAGATGCAATATGAGTGAGATCATACGGTATATTTGTCTTTCTCGGTCAGACTTACTTCACTTAGCATAATAGCCTCTAGGTCTATCCATGTCGTTGCAAATGGCAAGATCTCATCCTTTTTTATGGGGGCATAATATTCATATATGTCATGGCTTCTTTCTCCATTTGTTTATTGACGACTGTTTAGATTGCTTCCATATCTTGGCTATTGCAAATAATTTGCTGGAGACATAGGGATGCATATATCTTTTTAAATTAGTGCTTTGGTTTTCTTTGAGTAAATAGCCAGTAATGGAATGATTTGATTGTATGCTATTTTCGTTTTAAAATTGTTTTTTTTCCGTTTTTAAATTTTTGAGGAATTGCCACCCTGTCTTCCACAGTGGCTATCCCCGTTTGCATTCCCACCAACAGCGCACAAGGGTTCCTTTTCCTCTACATCCTCTCTAACACCTGTTATCTCTCTCTCTCTCTCTCTCTTTTTTTTTTTTTTGCTATTCTGACGAGTGTAAGGTGATATCTAGTGGTTTTGACTTGCATTTCCCTGATTAGTATCCAAAATATATGACGAACTTATACAACTCAACACCAAAGAAAACAAATAATCCAAAATCCATTTAAAAATGGGCAGAGGATGTCTATCTGAATAGACATTTTCCCAAAGAACACATACTGATGGCCAATAGATGCAGGAAAAAATGCTCAACATCACTCATCATAAGAGACCATCTTTGGAGATACTAAGAGACTCAATTTTTGCATTCATGCTTATAATAGACATGAACCAGACATTTTCTTTAGTCCTGCTGTCTTGTTTTGGTATCAAGATTAGAGTAGCCTCATAGAATGTTTGGATAGATTTCTCTGTCTTGTTCATGCTCCAGTACAGTTTTCATGATATAGATTTTTGTTTTTGTGTTTCTTTCATTGTATGTGTATCACTGTAGTAAAACTATCTCAGCCTGGGCATTTTAGGAGTTGGAACAGACCTACTGCCTTTTCAATTTCATTGATGATTATTGGTCTACCTCTCTTCTAGGACCAAGTTTTGTAATTTTGTATTTTTGTTAAGGATTGCCCCTTTTATCTAGATTTTCAAATGTATTGGCGTCAGATTGTTCATAGTATACTCTTATGCTTTCTAAGATTTTTTTTTTTTAAGATTTTATTTATTTATTTGACAGAGAGAGATCACAAGTAGGCAGAGAAGCAGACAGAGAGAGAGGAGGAAGCAGGCTCCCTGCTGAGCAGAGAGCTCGATGTGGGGCTCGATCCCAGGACCCTGGGATCATGACCTGAGCCGAAGGCAGAGGCTTTAACCCACTGAGCCACCCAGGCACTCCGCTTTCTAAGATTTTTATACTCTCTTTAGCCATTTATAATATTACTTCAATAAATCTTACAAGCAGTCTCTCTGTTGTATTAGTCTTCAATTAATACTAGTTTCTGGTTTCCATAATCAATTTAATTATGGAAATTAATATTTATTATATCATTATATAATATATAATCAATTTAATTATTATATAATGATATAATAAATATTAATTTCCATAATTAAATTGATTATGGAAACCAGAAACTGGTTTAATTAATTTTCTTTTTTGCTTTACTCATATCTGCCTTTTGCTTTATTATTTCCTTCTTTCTGTTTTCTCTGGGTTATTTAGTTATCTATCTACCTCTTACCTTGAACACTTAAATTTTTTTCTTGTTTTGTATTAACTACACTTAAGTCTATAAATCCTCCCTCTTATTATTGTTTTAGTTGGATCCCACCTCTTTCATTATATTAGGGTTTTTTTTTTTTTTTTTTGGTCATTCATTTCTAAATATTTTGTAATTTCTATATTGGTTTTCTTTTCTAAATGTGTGTATTTTTCAGTTTCCAAATGTATGTTCTGTTTCTCTTAAAAATGTTATAAAATCTTTCAACATACACACAGGTATAAAAATTAATGAATACTCAGCTTAAGAGAGAAAATTCAAACGCATGTTTATCATGTTTAGTTTTATTTTTTTCATAAATAATAGTAGTACATGATAAAAAAAATAGATCATCCTATCTTCAGGACCCTCCCCTCAGAAACATTTTCAGTTAGTAATTTCAGGTCTAGAAGTGGTTGGGGTTTCCTTCTGGTTGTGTTTTTGTTGATTCTTCATTTTACTTCACTGTGGTTCGTGAATGTGGTCTATAGATTCTTTGGAATTTATTGAGACTTCCTTTGTGGCCGGTACATAGTCAATTTCTGTAAATGTTCCCAGTATGTTTGAAAAGAACAGATGTGCTGATGTTCTTTTCTAAACTACAAACCTGATCTCATCACTTCCTCCCCGATAGCTTCTGTGGTCTTCAGGGTAAAAAGACCAACCCCCTTAGCCTATGATTTGGCAGGGTCTCCGCCACCTGTCTTATGTACGGTGATGTCCACAGAGCTCCTGTACCTTTCCTGGTCAACTTTCAGAGGGATATTAATTGGCAGAGTTGTCCTGTAGCAAACAACCCCATGTCTGGCCCATCAAAGGTCCTTGAAGGTCTGGCTACTCACTGAGCCAGCTAGAGAGTGGGCTGTCTTTTGTAGGGGGAGGCATGCTGAGACAGGACAATCACCTCATAATCCACCTTACTGGGACCTCTGGTTGCTGTCCCCCTCCCTGCTAACTTCTCAGCACTCTCCCTTCCTCCCTGTCCGAGCGAGGGTGGATGACTTCAAAGACCCTCCCACCAACCCTCTCCAGTTGCTTTGACTTCTATAGTCAGTTGCATTTGTTTAGCCAAGACCCACTCCAAGATGAGTCCACACAGAGCTTCTGCTCTGGGGGCCCTGGTATGATGGCTGGGAGGTTCCCTGGGGATCAGGAGTGACTATCCTCTCTACACATTCATGGTTTCACCCCTAGCTGGCAGCTCACTTTTGCATTCCCTTTGGCATCGGTACCAAACCTTTGATTCTCCTCAAATCCCTGGGCTCCATGGAGCTGGGATCCCAGGTCCTCTGCTTAGAATGAGTTTGCTACTTTATGGAGAAAACAGAAAACACCAGCGGTGAACCTTTATCCATCCATCGTTGCCTCCTTTACTCCTGTTTCAGAAATGTCTGCTTTCCTTTCTAGGGCAAGAGTAATCGTGTCTCCCTATGCCCTTGACCCCATTCCCTCCTCCCTCCCCTGTTTTTATTCTGTTGGCTATTCCCTCTGCTCCTGTCTTCATGTCTCCCCTTCCCAAACCATCCATCCTAGAAGTAGTCAGCAACCCTCTCCACTCCCTCAGCTTCCATGCACTCACTTCTCTTGGAGGCCAGTCTAGCTTCCTCCTGTCTCTGTGGGCTCTTAATGTCGGTGTGTGTCTTTCTTGACCTCTCCAGAGCGCTGACGGTTCAGACCACACCCTAATACTCAGTAGTCTCTCCTGCCTGTTTGCTTTGGATACCACTTGGTCTTGAGTCCTTTCTTTCTATCTCTTTTCTTGGCCCTTTGATCCTGAAATGTTAGTGTCCCCAGTGTCTTCCATTCACGGGCCCCTATTTTTACTTCTGTACACCCCACGAAAGCACATATGTCATCACAAAGGGCCATAGTCTCTACCAGGCTTTAAACAAGGACTGCCACAGGGGAATGCTGGCTTACTGTGGCCAGACTGCCCCATTTTTCAAGAGCTGTCAGATACCTTAGGGTTTTATGTGAAATGCCTCAGCTTTAAATATTGATAATGAATTCAAAATTGTGCAAAAGTATGCAGGACAAACAAAACACAGATGGGTCTCCTTAGAGCTGTTCTTCTCTTTGACTGCCCCCAAGACATTTTATAAAGTATTTTATTAGTAAAGATAATTTATACTTATGGAGGCCTTACTATGTGCCAGATACTCTAAGAGTTTTGCGTGTATTAACTCATTTAATCTCACAGTGATCCTATCAACCGTGTGCTATGATTGTCCCTACATTTATGGGTGAGCAAACTGAGGGGGAGAGTTTCAGTATTTTGTCCTGGGTGTCAGACATACTGAGTTGAAGACCCAGCATTCAGGTCCAGATGGTCCAACTCCCCAACTCAAGCCCTCACCTACCACATGTTATTGCTTTCTTTGCACAGCCTACAGGGAAACTGAGGTCCAGAGAGGTTGAGAAATTGTCCAAGATCACAGGAGTGTAACCGGGCAAGTAGAGATTTGAAGCTATCATCACAGAGGTATAGATATTTGCACTTTCTGCTGTATTAGAATTAGCTACCTGTTCCCTGCTAGACTGCATCCCCAGGTCCCAGATCAGGCTCTGGGATGCAACTATTTGTCCAATGAGTGCCCTCCAACAGTCCATTCCTTCTGTTAATAACTTCATTTGCTTCTCGTAACAATACCTAAGGAAGACAGTAGCTGACTTCCCGCACTTCCAGCGTGCGTCCTTTTAAACCTCATGAACACACTATTCCATGGGGACTATTATCATCCCCATGTAACAGAGGAAACTGAGGCTCAGCGCAGCTCAGTGACTCGCCCAAGATCTGGCAGCTAGTAAGTAGCAGAGCCAGGATTCTCGCTCAAGCCATATGACAGCAAGAGCCCTCACTGCTGATTCCGAGGCCACAGGGTCGATTGTACAGACGGGGGAAACTGAGGCCCGGGACATGGCACTGGCTTGTGTCCGCGGAGCCGCGGCTATTGGGGAAGTTTTCCGCTGCATGCCTGCCCTTCCTCCTCTTAGGTCGCGGGGTGCCACTGCGGGGCTGGAGGTGGAGGGCCACAGGCAGCCTCCCCGCTGGATAAGGTGTGGAAAGCCGCGCGAGAAACGTGTTAATTCCCCACCTACCCCGCATGCTCCTTGGTACCGTGGCAACGGCGCGGACCGGCGGGCAGGAAGTGCGTCACCCGATAGGCAGGACGACTAGGGACATCCACCAATGGAAGCGCGAAGCTCGCGTTCGCTCCGCCCCGGGGGAGGGGCCGCGCCCGCTTTTTCTGTGTTGGCGGCTAGCAGTGGGGGCTGCACGGGGCTACCGCGGTGGGTAATACGGACGCGGGGCCGCGAGGCTGTCGGGGATGGAAGAGGGCCGTGCGGAGAGGCGACGGAGGACGGAAGGTGGGCGTCAGGCCCCGGGGTCGGGCCGTGCCTGTGCCAGAGAGTGTGGCGCTGGGGGCCCGGGGGCTTGGGGCGCCTCATTTCCTGATGAGGAAACAGGCCCAGAGAGGGGCAGGAAGGCCAGTAGGTTGGAACCTACCGCCCTCGACACGCAGACGTTGTGAAATCGTGGTATTAGGTGCAAAAGTCGGTTTCATCCTAATATTCGGTGACAAAAGCAAAATACAGAATTCTGCCTGAACCGAATAGGGAAAGTATGGCCTCCGCGGACCACCTCTTGGTTACTTATCGCCCTCTGTGCTTGTGCTCTCGGTCGTGTTGCAAAATCCTAACTTTGCTCAAGTCCACAGCCTTGTATTTTAAAGCCCCGAGGCGAGGCGTGCTCAGAAGCCCCAATTTTTCGGATTTTTGAAAGGAATATGATGCATAAATTCGGTTGTATGTCAGACTTTCCTTGGGGTCTGGGACAGCTTGCTGTAATCAAATAGATGACTGTTTTCACAGCTAAATATGTGCATATTTACACCGAAGGACCTAACCGAATGGCCAGAAAGAGCCTCACCTTAGGTCAGGTCAGGTTTTTAAACTTAAAAGATGGGGTTTTAAGACCTTTTTTAGATTTGAGGATTGTAGGTAAGGGATCCCTGCCTGCAGCTGATTGATCGTGATTTAATTGTTGCCTCCTGTGTCTCACTTACCTTACAGGGGGTGCTACAGTTCCTGAACTCTGCTTTTGTTTTGCCACGCCCCTGTCCATCACTAATTCTGTGCATTGCCTTGTGCCTTCCATCTCTGTTTCCTCATCTGTAAAATGGGGTCAGTAACGCTTCCGTCCTCAGGTTCTGGCGAGGATGGACTGAGAGGGCAGGGAAGCACGCACCCTATGCCTCACAGGTGGCTCAGATGGTGAGGGTTGGGATCTGCTTACTGCACATTTCCGTTTTTTAATTATTTGGGTAGGCAGTTAACCATGATTAATTCTGCTACCCAGTCTCTCTTCAGACAACTGCCTTCTGTGTATAAATACGCCTGTCTGGATCTATTTTCCTCTTCTTTCTCCTAAATTATAGCCGCCTTTGCTGTTCTGTATAGTTGGTCCTTCTTACTAAGATTTATTTTGGCTGTTGCATATTTACACCATTTCTTCATTTTTTAATCAAGACAGGTAACATTTCTATAAAAATGTTTGCAATGTAAGTTTGAAGTATAAAAATCAAAGGAACACCCATATATGCACCATCAAGTTAAGCAATAGAACATTATGATATCCTGAAACCACCACTGAATCCTTTTTTCCCCTCACCAAAGATGACTATTGCCCTAAGTATTGTGTTATTCATTCCCTTGTTTTTCTTTGTGGTTTTTACTACGTATCTGTGATGACTGCCACATATGGTTTTGAATTTTACAAAGGATCCTCATATATACATTCGTGTGCCTTTGTTTTTGGGTAACATTACATATATGAGATGCGTCCACGGTGTTGTGAGTAGCTCTACGTCACCTTCATTGCTTCTTTGCTATTTCAAATTCCACAGTTTGATTATAAATGCTTTCTGTAGGCATTCCTCAACTGATGGTCATAGACATGGTTGCCAGATTTTAAAACCACGTGGTGTGTTTATAAACCTATTTCCTGGGACAGATGTAGAAAAGTTTCTCTAAATCGTATACTGAATAATGGATTTCTGGGGATACCCACATTTGCCAGTAAGATTGAATGGTCTGAGGTGGTTCATAAGAGTTTACACTCCACCAGCTGTGGGTGAGTTTTAGCCTAGGCCGTTCTGTAGAACTTTGGCTTATCTGGTGATGAGTAAGACATTGGTCACTGGGATTTGAATACTCATTTGCCTGATGACATCAAGACGGAGGAGCCTTTAATATATTTATTTTTTAATTTAAAATTTTATTTATTTAATATTTTTATAAACATTAATTTTAATTAATAAATATATATTTAATAATATACAATACATTAAATAAAAGATATTTTAAAATAAATATTAATTTATTTAATATTCTAATATTTTATTAACCATTTGTGCATCCTCTTTGAAAATTTCTGTTGCTTATTTTTCTCTTGGCAGTTGTCTTCCCCTTAGTGATTTGTAGGAACTCATTACCTATTCTGAGTATGACTGTTCCGTGGCTTCAGTGTGTTTCAGATGCTTTCCAGTTTGTAGCTTGTCTTCTCTCTCTCCCTCCTACTCTCAAGTATTTTGGGTGAACAGGGGTTCTTAATTTTAACAAAGTCAAATTTATCGGTATATTCCTTTATGGTTTGTGCTTTTTGTATCTTTATTATTACTATTATTTTTGTTATTATTGTATCTTTTAAAGATATCCTTCCCTGCCTTTGGCTCATAAAGAATGTTCTGTATTTTTATCCAAAGTTTTATAGTCTTTTCTTTTTTAAAGACCTTACTGCTCAAAAAGATTTTTGTGGATAGTATGAGGTGAAGGTTGAATTCTCTGTTTTTTCACGGAAGGGGAGGTAATCCATTGTTCTGGAATCTTTTATTGAAAAGCTTGCTCCGTTTCTCCAACATGTCACATATCCGTATCTGTGTGCGTTTCTGTGTCTGGGTTCCCTGTTCTGTCCCCCTGGTCTTACTTGGTCTGTGTCTGTGGTATTATCATACATTATCTAGCTTTATTATTCAATATCTAGCTGTAAAATAAGTCGTTACCTGGTAGGATGAGTCCTCCTGACTTTATTTTCTCCCTGAATGGCTTTGCTGTTTTGCCTTTATGTGTCCATGTAAATTTTGGAATCATCTTGTCAAATTACACCCAGACTCACCCAGCCGATGGGGATTTTGATCAGAATCGTGTGGGTTCAGTTGCATTGGATCAGTTTGGGTTTGAAAGTGATCACTTTCAATATTCCATTCTTAAGTATTATGTTCACCATAAGTTTTTGTAGATAACATTTAGTAGATAAAGGCAGTTTCCTTCAATTCAGAGTATTTAGTATGAGTGACTGTTAGATTTAATCATAGTTTCTGAATCTGTTAAGATGATTGTAAGCTTTTTCTTCTGTGTTCTGTTAATGTGGTGATCACACTGATTTTTTTCCAGCTTTATGGAGATGTTATTGACATATGACATTCAATTGATTTTCAAATCTTAAATCATTTAGGGCATCCCAACTGGTCACCATATAATATCCTTTCTATGTTGCTAGATCTGATTAATATTTTGCTTTGGACCACTGCAGCTGTTTCTGAAAGATACTGGCTTTTTTATTTTCCCTTCTTTTGAAGCCTTGGTTAGGTTTTAATGCCAAGCTTATGTCAGCCTTATCATATGATTTGGGGAGGGTTTGCTTTTGCAGGCCCTGGGTTAGTTTTGTGACTTTTTTTTTTTAAGATTTTATTTATTTGATAGAGAGATCACAAGTAGGCAGAGAGGTAGGCAGAGAGATGGGGAAGCAGGCTCCCCGCTGAGCAGAGAGCCAGAGCCGAGGCTTGATCCCAGGACCCTGAGATCATGACCTGATTGTAGGCAGAGGCTTTAACCCACTGAGCCACCCAGGGACCCTAGTTTTGTGACATTTGAAATCACTTGCTTCCAGAATATTTGGTGGGGCTTCTTGATAAAAACATCTAGATCTAAAGTTTTCTTTATGGGAAGGTGGACTTCCCACAGAATGTCTTTAATGATTATAAAACTTGTTAGTTTTCAGATAATTCTTTAATTGGTTTTAAATGGATTTCCTGTAACTTTGCATGTATTTACAACTTCAGATTATCATTAGGTTGTTTATATCTTTTTTTTAAATACATACTTGTATCTTCAATTAATTCCCCTTTTTCATTCCAAATAGTGTTTCTTTGTCAGTCTTCTCTTGGAAAATCTTATCAGAGGTTGGCAGCTTTTACTGTTTTTTCCAAAGAATAATTTTGGTTTTGTTGATCTCAAGTGTACATTCATTTAATTGTTTTCTGCTCTTTATTATTCACTTTCTTTATCTTTTTCTGGGTTTCATTTGCTGTCGGATTTAATGCTTCTGCTCCAAGCGATAGGAAATAAACTTTGGCAGGACACGGCGCCGGGCTGGACTTGAGGGCAAGGGGAAAGGGGATCTGAGGTTCTCAGGGATCTCGGGCCTATGGTGTTTGTGTGACTGCGTGACTCCTCCCCCCAAACCAGAAGATCCGTGAAGAGGACTCAGGCAAAGAAAAGGATTCTCAGGCAGTCCGAGAAGCTGGCCCTGAGCTCATGTGGCTTCCCACCCCTGAAGTCCAGTTAATGTGCTATTTAAAAAGAACAGTGAGCAGCGGCTAACCTTTTTGTGTGTCTCCTACGTGCAAGCTCCTTGGGAAACCTCCAGTAGTCATTTCTCATTTAAACGGCATCTTCTGTCTTAAAGCTATTTTTTTTTGTTAGCCCCATCTTACAACTGAAGAGACTGAGGCCGAGGGAGATGAAGCTTGCTAGCTAGAAGTGTTTTCGTGCTGTATCCGCTGAAGGGAACAGTGGATTTCTTGTTAGATCACGGCGTCTCCTGAAATGAATGTTAATCCCTCAGAATTCCAGGCCCCTCGGTGGTCCGAACCTCTAGGAACGGCGCCCCGGAATCTGTATTTTTCACGCGCAGGTTCGTGGATTCTCAAGATCGAGCAGGTCTGGCAAACATGCGTCTCAACGCCTCCTGCCGATTTCTCAGCCCACGCTCTTGGCCCCCGCACAGTGCCACCTCTCCGTGGCGAGAGTAGGCTGTTTGATCAGGACTTGTGTAATGCTTTTATCAGCCCTGATCTTTGTGGTTTGTGGAAAGATAACATGTGAGTAGAGAGCAAGAGATTGAAAAAGCACCCCACGGTGACAGTTGTCTCATCAGTGGTTTGGGAGAGGAGAAGGAAACTGGTACTGGTTCAGCGCTCACTAGCAGTTCTTTAGGCCATGGGCACCCTTCTGAGTTGAGCGTGAGAAGGTGGGGCCTCAGCTGACTTTATCCAAGGCTGTAGATCTAAGCGGCTGGACTGGGTTTCAGACCCAGAATTGTCAAGGAGTAAAGAGAGCTAACGCTTGCATAGTGTTTAGCTTGTTGCCGGGCCGTTACTATTATTCACTCACTGAACGGGGTACGTCCATGGAGCCCGTTGCTGTCATTAGTCTCAGATCAGAGACCGAAGCACAGGGAGGGCAGGTTGCCCGGTTTCACCCTCTTACGTGGTAGTGCAGGCTGGGTGCAGGCGTGCTGGCTGCCTCCAGAAGCCACGCTTCTCCCTACCTGCTGGTACTAGTCGGCTTGCCTCTGACCCATGTCCTTTTCCTTTTGGGCCATTCGGCAGGATGCACTTGAGCTTGAGAACTACAACAAACGTCTCGTCGTGAATGTCAGTTAGTACATAATGCAGAAGTTGGCTTTCGGAGCATCCCGAGGTGACTTGGTTTCATCTGCTTCTTTCTTTAGCTCCTTCGCATGCGCAGGGTGGTCCTAGGAGGGCCGGTGTCATGACTGATGTCCACCGGCGGTTCCTGCAGTTGCTGATGACTCACGGAGTGCTGGAGGAGTGGGACGTCCGGCGGCTGCAGAAGCACTGCTATCGGGTCCATGACCGTGAGTATCATCTGCCGGGTCCCGAGATGCCCCGGAACCATGTGCTCGGGGAGGAACCGACCAAGTGGTACACCCCACTCACCCAGTCTCATGCCAGCCCGTGTTTCTCATCTCGTCTTCGACTCTTTCCTTTGTATTTATTTATATTTTTTAAAGATCTTATTTATTTGACAGAGAGAGATCACAAGTAGGCAGAGAGAGGAGGAAGCAGACTCCCCGCTGAGCAGAGAGCCCGATGCGGGGCTCGATCCCAGGACCCTGAGATCATGACTAAAGGCAGAGGCTTCAACCCACCAAGCCACCCAGGCGCCCCTGTATTTTTTATGTAAATCTGACATGTAGCTCAGGGGATCGGAATTTGGACTTTGAAGCTGCCAAGGCTCCAACATCTTCTTCAGCCTGAGTGTCTTCATCTTTCTAGTGAGGACAGTTCATCAGCCTTGACACCATAGGAGGGGTTCAGGGGATTAAGAGATAAGATGTGTACAGAGTGTCTGGGCGCTCGGAAGGTGCCTTATTTGGCTGTCGGTGGTAAGAGGGTGGCTTCGCACAGTGGGTCAGAGCGTAGCCTGGGACTCAGCCAGACCCGGAGATAGTGCCGCCCTGCCCTGGGCTGGCTGTGGGCGTTTGGAGCATCTTCTCAGCGGGCTGCTGAGACAGGACGTGCGATAAGACACGACGCATTCAGAGACTGGGCCCGGCTGAGTTGTCAGTAACAGGAGACCACAGTGGAAACAGCAGGATCGCTGCTGGCAGGTCAGGAAAATCAAAATTGGTAGCTCGGGTGGAGCTGAGCGTCGGTACGGGGAGGTCCTGTTGAATGACAAGGTGGATAAATACTACTTACTGTGTGATGTCACTGTGTTAAGCTTTTTGTAAAGCTTAACGATGTTTGTTTTTTCTTAATGATGTTTTTTAAAGATTTTATTTAAGAGAAGGAGAGCAGGGATGAGCCAGAGGAGGGGCAAAGGGAGAGGGAGAAGCAGACTCCCCGCTGATCCATCCGGGGCCCTAGGGTCCTGGCCTGAGGGATCATGGCCTAAGGCGAACACTTAACCGACTGAGCCACCCAGGTACCCCAGCTCAACGATTTTTGTTGCTCGTGAATACATACAACTGCACGTAAAAAAAAAAATAGAGTGGACCAGAAGGATATGGAACACACTTGTGAGGTGCTTGCCTTTGGGGAGAAATCAGAGCACACTGTCACCTTTATCGCATTTTGCTCTTATATTCAAGAAAAAGCTTAAAGCAAAACAAGGCATTCGTAGTGTAGTCTGATGATCGTCACTTCCGATGAGTGGGAATACAGGTGTTCGTTTATATTCTGTGCTTTCATTTCTCAATTTTCAAAAGAAGAGGGGAAAGCATGCGGAGGTGAGCCGGCCAGGAGGGGTGAGAAGTGTGTGTGGGGCGCCAGGGTACAGGTGAAGGCCCGGGAGAAGAGGGGCCGCATGCGGAGAAGCCCCGTCTGCCTCAGGGCGCTTTCGGACAGTGAGGAAAGCTGCGGAAGCTTGTTTAATCCCGGGCCTCCCACCTTCGTGGGCCCACGCCTGACATACTTGGGGAAACCCCAGACAGGAACACACGCTGTGTGAGACCAGATGGCGTTTGTTTGGCGTGTGGGTTTACAGATCAGGCAGGACCCACAGTATGCACCCCAGAGTAGTGGGGTTTCTCTCGTACTTAATTCTGGGGACGTTGCGGATGTCTGGAAGGGTTCGAAACAGGAAAGGGACATAATTAGTGCGATGCTAGAAAACCGTCCTTCTGGTGAAAACGTAACTGCTCGACTTGCATGCACTGGGGTGGAGAGAGGTCTTTGGTAAGGGCCTCCTCTGTGGGAAAGGAGGCTTACACCTGCCAGGCTAGCTGCCCTCGCTCCTTGAAAAGCACGGCGGCGTTTTCAGCCTCCCTCTCAGAATGCTCCGGTGAAGGGCGTAAGACTGTTTTTCTTAGTCTTTTATCTACGTGGCAGCTCCGTCCTCCCCTTCAGTTTCTCATGTAAGTCCCAATTGTGGGCTTTAATGCTAATGGGGAAGTTTCGTAGTTCACTGCGCGGAGCCACATGGTGCCTTTGTACTAAGAATGAAAGTGTTTTTGCCTTTGTTTGACCTTTAAAGTTATGACCTAATTTAGGAAAGTCCTGTAGAATATATCTAGGAATTAATTTATTCTTCACCCTTTGTGTGCCGTATCTGTGCATCAAGGTATCGAGA
The DNA here is from genome assembly GCA_028646535.1 of Procyon lotor. Taxonomy (NCBI): domain Eukaryota; kingdom Metazoa; phylum Chordata; class Mammalia; order Carnivora; family Procyonidae; genus Procyon; species Procyon lotor. The sequence goes on from JAQQSY010000060.1 coordinate 25,813, forward strand.
GACGGTTACGGCTAGGGTAATCAGGGTAGGGTTGAGTTTGCTTTCCCTGACCCTTCCTTAAAAAAAAAGGGGGGGCTATCTCTCAAGCATTATTGTTATTTTAGAGATTTTAAAATGAGAAGTGATGGAAAGAACTGATCTCAAATTAAGTAAATACTTATAAGACCTAACATATTAATCTGTCTTTGGAAGAGATGCCCAGGAAAGTCCCCTTTTACCAACTGGCAGTGTATTCAGCTCCTAAGATAATTGTGAAACAGAGGAGTCATCGGGTTTGTCGTTACTCTGATTGCAGTTTCCCATGGCCTTTTGTGCAGCTTCTCAAACACGCTTCCTGTTCTGAGCTCTGGTTCCAGCTCTTCTTACCGTCATGAAGCTGGAAGCAAATTCCCCAGGTCTCTGGGCTAGTGAGAGTTTAGGTTTTGTTGCGATGCGCCGGCCTTGGCCCTGGGCTCTCTGAGTGGCACTGAGGGCCTGTGTGCTCTCGGAGGGCACCCGAGGCTGCGAGCTGGAGCCTGCGAATGTGCCTGCAGTCATCCAGCACCTCGTGGTGTGGCCTCATGGGGGCCCGGCCCCTGTGCTGGGGACTGGGGACACTGAGACAAAGCTTTTGCTTCACCTTGGGTTTCATGAATCATGCAGACACGGATTCCCGTATAAGCCTCTCTTGATGGAAGTAGGTACAGGAAGCCGAGGGAGTGGTGGTTAAGAAGACTTGCTTTTGAGGATTTCCACTTTTGACCAAGATCGAGTAACAGGGACCAGTTGGCCTTCCTGTCTGAAACAACTAAAAATAGATAAAACAGCGGACATTAGTCAGTGAGGGACAATGAATCCTTGAGAGACAGGCAGTGAAGTGTTGTCTTTCCCACCCCAAGTGTTGTCTTTTCCGGTACCTCCTGTCCACTTCTCCGGATGCTCACTGGATGACCAATAACTCGGCTCGGTTCTGACACTGTTTACCTGGAGTTGGTGGCAGATCCCACAGTTAAAGGCAGTCCGCCCCACCACGCTGCCCCTGCTTTGGATGCCAGTCTCACGTCTGGGCCTCCAGCACTTCCGACCGACCGGCTATAAATTAAGTCTTCTGGCCTGCCCCTGACGTTCAGTAATTTGCTAGAATGGCTCACAGAATTCAGGAAAAAGCTTGACTCATATTGCTGGCCTATTATAAAGGACACAGCTCAGCAATAGCCAAAGGGGAGAGACGCGTAGGGCAAGGGATTGGGGGGCAGGGAGGCACCCTTTCTGGGTGCTCCATCCTCCCAGTAGCTTGATGTGTTCACTGTCCCAGTGGATCTCCGAATGCCATCATTTGGGGGTTTTTATGGAGCTTTCATTACACACGCACAATTGAGCGAATCATTGGCCATTGGTGATTAACTCCGTATGTAGTCCCTCTGCCCTTCCCAGAGCTGGGGATGGGGCTGAAAGTTCCAGGCTTCTAATCAAGGCTTGGTCCTTCTGGCAACCAGTCTCCCCCTCCTGAAGTTCTTCAGGGATCTGCCAAGAGTTCCCTCATTAGAACAAAACTCTTCTGTCACCCTTGTCGCTCAGGAAATTCCAAGGTTTTTAGGAGTTCTGTGCCAGGAACCAGGGATGACAACCAAGTATCTTTTTTTTTTTTTTTTTTCTTTTTCCAAATACTTTTTTTATACCACAGGCAAAACAGAATGAGCACCACAGTTGCCTCAGCTCACTGCCCTGAGCGTTTCCAGGCCGTGGCGCAGGGGAAACCCAGGCAGAGCGAAATGGGCTCTCTGAGCTGAGGGGATGGGGGATGAGAGCTCAAGGAGGCGAAGGTACTTGCAGGTCAGAGCAGGAGAAGAGGTGTGCACAGACCCGGACTCCCTGGCAGGGATCCGGCTAAGAGCAGATACACAGGGAGCAGTCCGAGGCCAGGCAACGATGAAGCTGAAAGGATTAACAGACAATCGGTGCCTGGTGTTCACAGGGCAGAGGAGAGTTCCCGCTGCGGGTCCAGTGGCTTTGCTGGGGAGTTCTACCAAGCGTGGAAGGAAGAAGTGCTACCAGTTCCACCCACACTCTTCTAGAAAATTGGAAAGAGCGAACACTTCCCGACTCATTCTTTGAGGCCTACATTATCCTAATACCAAAACCAGACAGACATTGCAAGGAGAGAAATCTAAAGACTAAGATCCTTCATGAATATAGATGCTAAAATTCTGAGTGCAATTTTAGCAAATCTAATCCAGCAATATGTGGAAAGGATGATGTGATGTGACCAAAGTGGGGTTTAGCCCAGGAATGCAGGGTTGGTTTAATATTTGAAAATCAAGCCGTGTAGTTTACCGTATTAACAAACTAAAAAAGAAAAACCATATGGTCATCTCAGTAGTGCAGAAAAAGCATTTGATAAAATCTGGTATCTGTCCTGGCATGATGCAGCGCAAGTTTCATACAGGAACTAGAAATCCCAAGGATCAAGAGAAGAAGCAGATTTACAGGATGTTGTGGCTTAGAGCAGGAGAGAGGACTCAACTACGGTCTGCACAGAGTTAGAAGAATCTAAAATCTATTCTAAATAAAATCCCTCAGCAAAGTAGCAAAGGAAGGGAGATTCTTTAACTGGAGAGAGAGGGTCTATGTAAAACCTACAGCTAACACACTTCACTGTGAAGACTGAATACTCTACCGTAATATCAGGAGCAAGACAAGAATGTCCATTCCAATCATTTCTGTTCTTGCCAATGCGCTTAGGCAAGAAAAAAAATAAAATAAAAGCCATTCAGTTTGGAAAGGAAAAAGTAGAACTGTCTATTGAAAGACATGATCATCTGTGTAGAAAATCTGATGGATCTTTGAAAAAGCTACTAGAACTAGTAAGTGGGTTTAGTAGAGTGGCAAGATACAGGATCAGTATCCAGAAATCCATCGTGTTTCTGTATGCTCACAGTGAATCATCAGAAATTGAATTTTAAAAAGCACTGTTCATAATGGCATCAAAAAATATGAAATACTTAGAAATAAATGTGATAAACTTTATAAGCCCGGTACACGGAAATGTATAAAATATTGCTGAGAGAGGTCAAAGAAATTCTAAATAAATGGAGAGACATACCATGTTCTTGCGCTGGAAAACTCAATATAGTTAATTGAGTTTCAATCTATTGAATTCAGTCTATTTTCAAATTGATCCAAAGATTCAACTGAATCCCAATCAAATCCCAGCAGGGCCTTTTGTTGAAATATACAAACTGATTCTGAAATTCGCATGAAAGGGTAAAGGACCTAGAAAAACTAAAACTGTTTTGAAAATGACAATCAAACTTTACTTGATTAACTCTACTTAATTACTCAGATTAACACTGAGTAATTAAAGTTAATTAAGAGCAACCTGATCTTAAGACATATGATACAGCTACCCTATCAAGACAGTGTTGTATTGGCATGAGGATAAACTCATAGATCAATGGAATAGAATAGAGAGTCTAAAAATAAACTCATACGTAGATGGACAGCTAAGTTTTGACAGAAATGTAAAGGCAATTCAATGGAGATAATCTTTTCAAAAAATGATACTGGAATAATTGGATACCCCTTATTTTATTTTTTGGTTTTTGTTTTTTATTTTTTTTTAAGATTTATTTGTTAGAGCGTGAACGATCACAGGCAGGGGGAGTGACAAGCAGCAGAAGAAGCAGGCTCCTCACTGAACAAGGAGCCCAATGCAGGACTCGATTCCAGGACTCTGAGATTATGCCCTGTGCTGAAGGCGGACACTTTACCGACTGAGCCACCCAGGCGTCCCTATTTTTTAAAAGATTTTATTTTTAAGCAATCCCTGTACCCAATGAGGGGGTTGAACTCATAACCCTGAGATCAAGAATTGTGTGCTCCACCAACCAGAAGTCCCCCAGATACCCCATATTTAAAAAAATGAGCCTCAAGCCATGCTTTGCACCATATACAAAAATTACCTTGAAATGAATCATAGATCTCAATGTAAAACTGGAAGGTATAACACTTCTAGAAGAAAATGTAGGAGAAAACCTTTGTGACCTTAGGTTAGGCAAAGATTTCTTTGATACAACAAAAAGATGTGATCCATAAAAGTACAAGTTGATAAATTGGATGTCAGAATGAAAAACTTCTCTTTATTTATTATTTTTTTAATTAACATATAATGTATTATTTGCCCCAGGGTACAGGTCTGTGAATCGTCAGGCTTACACATTTCACAGCACTCACCATAGCACATACCCTTCCCAATGTCCACAACCTAGCCACCCTATCCCTACCCCTGACCCCCCCCCCCCAGCAACCCTGTTTGTTTTGTGAGATTTAAGAGTGTCTTATGGTTTATCTCTCTCCTGATCCCATCTTGTTTCATTTTTTCTCTTCCTACCCCACATGACCCCCTGCCTGGCCTCTCAAATTCCTCATATCAGAGAGATCATATGATAATTGTTTTTCTCTTATTACACTTAACATAATACCCTCTAGTTCCATCCATGTCATTGTAAATGGCAAGATTTCATTTCTCTTGATGGCTGCAGAATATTCCATTATATATATATACACCACATCTTTATCCATTCATATGTTGACGGACATCTAGGTTCTTTCCATAGTTTGGCTATTTTGGACATTGCTGCAATAAACATTGGGTGCACATGCCCCGTTGGATCACGACATTTGTATCTTTAGGATAAATACCCAGTAGTGCTGTTGCTGGGTCATAGGGTAGCTGTATTTTCAACTTTTTGAGGAACGTCCATACTGTTTTCCAGAGTAGCTGTACCAGCTTGCATTCCCACCAACAGTGTAGGAGGGTTCCCCTTTCTCCACATCCTTGCTAACATCTGTCTTTTCCTGACTTGTTAATTTTAGCCATTCTGACTGGTGTGAGGTGGTTTTGGTTTCTATTTCCCTGATGGTGAGTGATGTTGAGCACTTTTTCATGTGTCTGTTGGCCATTGGATGTCTCCTTGCAGAAATGTCTGTTAATGTCTTCTGCCCATTTCTTGATTGGATTATTTGTTCTTTGGGTGTTGAGTTTGGTAAGTTCTTTATAAATTTTGTTAACTAGCCCTTTATCTGATATGTCATTTGCAAATATATTCTCCCATTCTGTTAGTTGTCTTTTGGTTTTCTTGATGGTTTCCTTTGGCAATGTTTCTAGGAAGAAGTTGCTGCAGCTGAGGTCAAAGAGGTTGCTTCCTGTGTTCTCCTTAAGGATTTTGATGGATTCCTGTCTCACATGAGGTCTTTCATCCATTTTGAGTCTATTTTTGTGTGCGGTGTAACGAAATGGTCCAGTTTCATTCTTTTGCATGCGGCTGTCCGACTCTCCCAACACCATTTGTTGAAGAGACTGTTGTTTTTCCATTGGATATTCTTTCCTGTTTTGTCAAAATAAGAAGTTTGACTTCTTTGCTGATTCAGATGCCTTTTATTTCTTTTTGTTGTCTGATCGTTTAGGCTAGGACTTCTAATACTATGTTGTATAGCAGTGATGATAGTGGATATCCCTGCCATGTTCCTGACTTTAGGGGAAAAGCTCTCAGTTTTTTCCCATTAAGAATGATATTTGCTCTGGGTTTTTCATCGATGGCTTTAATATTGAGGTATGTACCCTCTATGCCTACACTGTTAAGAGTTTTGATCAAGAAAGGATACTGTACTTTGTCAAATGCTTTTTCAGCATCTATTGAAAGTATCATATGGTTCTTGTTCTTTTTTTTTTTTTTTTTTAAGATTTTATTTATTTCACAGAAACACAGCGAGAGAGGGAACACAAGCGGAGGGAATGGTAGCGGGAGAAGCAGGCTTCCTGCCGAGCAAGGAGCCCGATGTGGGGCTCGATCCCAGGACTCTGGGATCATGACCTGAGCTGAAGGCAGATGCTTAACGACTGAGCCACCCAGGCGCCCCTTGTTCTTTCTTTTATTAATGTATCACATTGATTTGTGGATGTTGAACCAGCCTTGCAGCTCAGGAATAAATCCCACTTGGTCGTGGTGAATAATCCTTTTAATGTACTGTTGGATCCCATTGGCTAGTATTTTGGTGAGAATTTTTGCATCCATCTTCATCAAGGATATTGGTCTGTAATTCTCCTTTTCGATGGTGTTGGTTTTGGGATCAAGGTAATTCTGGCTTCATAAAATGAGTTTGGAAGATTTTCTTCCCTTTCTATTTTTTGGAAGAATTTCAGGACAATAGGTATTAATTCTTCTTTAAATGTTTGGTGGAATTCCCCTGGGAATCTGTCTGGTGCTGGGCTCTTGTTTGTTGGGAGACTTTTGATGACTGCTTCAGTCTCCTTACTGGTTCAGGTTTTCTGTTTCTTCCTGGTTCAGTTTTGGTGTACGTCTCTAGGAATGCATCCATTTCTTCCACATTGTCAAATTTGCTGGTGTATAGTGGTTCATAATATGTTCTTATAATTGTTTATATTTCTTTGGTGTTGGTTGTGATCTCTCCTCTTTCATTCATGATTTTATTAATTTGGGTCCTTTCTCTTTTCTTTTTGATAAGTCTCTCTGGTCAGGGTTTTATCAATCTCATTAATTCTTTCAAAGAACCAGTTCTTAGTTTTGTTGATTTGTTCTACTATTCTTTTGGCTTCTATTTCATTGATTTCTGCACTGATCTTTATTTTTTCTCTTCTCCTGCTGGTTTTAGGCTTTCTTTGCTGTTCTTTCTCCAGCTGCTTTAGGTGTAGGGTTAGGTTGTGTATTTAAGATCTTTCTTATTTTTTGAGAAAGGCTTGTATTGCTATATACTTTCCTCTCAGGACCACCTTTGCTGTGTCCCAAAGATTTTGAACAGTTGTGTTTTCATTTTCATTTGTTTCCATGAATTTTTTAAATTCTTTAATTTCTTGGTTGACCCATTCATTCTTTAGTAGGATGCTCTTTAGCCTCCATGTATTTGAGTTCTTTCCAACTTTCCTCTTGTGATTGAGTTCTAGTTTCAGAGCATCGTTGTCTGAAAATATGCATGGAATGATCCCGGTCTTTTGGTACCAGTTGAGACCTGATTTGTGACCCAGGATGTGATCTATTCTGGAGAGTGTTCCATGTGCACCAGAGAAGAATGTGTATTCTGTTGCTTTGAGATGGAATGTTCTGAACATATCTGTGAAGTCCATCTGGTCCAGTGTGTCACTTAAACCCTTTGTTTTCTTGTTGATCTTTTGCTTAGATGATCTGTTTATTTCAGTAAGGGCGGGTGTTAAAGCTTCCTACTATTACTGTATTATTGTTGATGTGTTTCTTTGATTTTGTTATTAATTGGTTTATATAATTGGCTGCTCCCATGTTAGGGGCATAAATATTTACAATTGTTAGATCTTCTTGTTGGACAGTCCCTTTAAGTATGATATAGTGTCCTTTCTCATCTCTTATTGTGGTCTTTGCTTTAAAATCTAATTTATCTGATATAAGGATTGCCACCCCAGCTTTCTTTTGATGTCCTTTAGCATGGTAAATTGTTTTCCACCCCCTCACTTTCAATCTGGAGGTGTCTTTGGGTCTAAAATGAGTTTCTTGGAGACAGCATATCGATGGATCTTATTTATTTTATCCATTCTGATACCCTGTGTCTTTTGACTGTGGCATTTAGCCCATTTACATTCAGAGTAACTATTGAAAGATATGAATTTAGTGCCATTGTATTACCTCTGAGGTGGCTGTCACTGTATCTTATCTCTCTTCCTTTCTGGTCTGTTACTTTTAGGCTTTCTCTTTGCTTAGAGGACCCCTTTCAATATTTCCTGTACAGCAGGTTTGGTGTTTGCAAATTCTTTTAGTTTTTGTTTGTCCTGGACACTTTTTATCTCTCCTTCTATTTTCAGTGACAGCCTAGCTGGATATACTATCCTTGGCTGCATGTTTTTCTCGTTTAGTGCTCTGAATATATCATGCCAGTCCCTGCCAGACCTCTTGTCCCGAGCTGCTTTCAGGATTTTCTCTTTGTCACTGAGACTTGTAAGTTTTATAATTAGATGACGGGGTGTGGACCTATTTTTATTGATTTTGAGGGGGGTTCTCTTTGCCTCCTGGATTTTGATGCTTGTTCCCTTCGCCATATTAGGGAAATTCTCTGCTATAATTTGCTCCAATATACCTTCTGCTTCTCTCTCTCTTCTTTTTCTGGGATCCCAGTTATTCTAATATTGTTTCATCTTTTGGTATCACTTATTTCTTGAATTCTCTCCTCATGTTCCAGTAGTTTGTCTCTCTTTTGCTCAGCGTCTTTATTCTCCATCATTTGGTCTTCTATATCACTAATTCTTTTCTGCCTCATTTATCTTAGCAGTAAGAGTTTCCATTTTTGATTGAACCTCCTTAATAGCTTTTTTTATTTCAACTTAGTTAGATTTTAGTTCTTTTGTTTCTCCAGAAAGGGATTTTATTTCTCCAGAAAGGGATTTTCTAATATCTTCTATGCTTTTTTCAAGCCCAGCTAGCACCTTGATAATCATCATTCTGAACTCTAGTTCTGACATATTACTAATGTCCGTATTGATTAGGTCCCTAGCTGTCGGAACTGCTTCTGTTTTTTTCCTTGTGGTGAGTTTTTCCACCTTGTCATTTTCTCCAGATAAGAATAGATGAATGAGAGAACAAAATACTAAAAGGGTAACAATGACCCCAGAAAAGTATACACTAACTAACCAAATCAGAAGAGACGTGAAACCGGGGAGGGGTGGGGGGGGATGTGGGGAAGAAAGGGGGTAAAAAAGAAAAAAAAGAAATATATATATATATATATATATATGTATATGTATATGTATATGTATATGTATATGTATATGTATATGTATATGTATATGTATATGTATATACACACACACACACACACACACACTAGACTGGCGAATAGAACAGAGCCACACACTTGATTTTGGGTATATTTTGTTCTGTTTGAAGAAACTACCTCCCAAAATATTAAAGAAAAACTTATATATATATACACACACACACACAAATAAGGGTAAACACAATGAAGGGATGGAATATGAATGTAAAGACGAAAAGTAAAAAAGATTCTAAAAAAGGAATTGATAAGAAGTTGGTTGAAAAAAGGAAAAAGAGCTCAAGGCAAGATGGCGGAGGTGTAGGAGGCACAGAAACCCTGGGTCCCAGAATTCCAGCTAAAGAGGCAGAAAACCACTCTAAAAGCCGGCAAACACAACAAGAGAGAGAAGAGAATAAGAACAGCAATTCTAGGAGCAGAAAATCGACCACTTTCAGAAAGGTAGGACAATTGGAAAAAGTGAATTTAAAGCGACGGGAAGAGAGACCCCGGGGGGAGGGGCCGGCTCCCAGCAGCCGCAGAGCTGAGGAGCACAAAATCCGGAACTTCTGGTCTGCTCCGCTGAGGGACATCACTCCGGAGGCTAACCAGGGGTTCAGCCCTCATGGGAACAGTGTGGTTTCAGGACCCGTGGGGTCACAGAGGGACCAGGGGAGCCCGAGTGTGGCATTGGGTATTGGGTCGGAGAAGCCGGCAGCAGAGAAGGAGCCGTGCAACGCTGCATAGGCCTACCTTGGACTATAGGAACTGAGATATATAGTTCAAGGGCTGCCGTACTTCAAGTGGGGACCCCACGGGAGGCAGCTCCGGAGACACCCCCTCCTTCCTCCTCCGGGAGGAGTGGTGCGAGAGCGCGCAGCAGGAATCTGCTGGTTTGGGGACTCCAGATGGGGCCGCGCGCACCACAGATAGAAGCGCTCCGCCGCGGGCTATGAGCACAGAGCATGGGCCGCAGACAAGGGAGATGGGAGTGATAACGGCTTTCCTCTAAGGGCCTGTGGAGGATCACGGCGCCCAGCACTCGGCTCCTCTGGGCTGGAGACTGGGAGACTGCCATTTTCATTCCCGGCCTCCAGGGTGGTACGGAAAGCGCTCAGGGAACAAAAACTCCCGAGAGCTAACCTGAGCAAAGTGCTTGGCCCATCCCCTGGCAAGGGCGGTGCAATTCTGCCTCGGGCAAAGACATTTGAGAACCATGGCAACGGGCCCCTCCCCCAGAAGATCAGCGAGAATATCCAGTCAAGACCTAGTTAATCAATCAGTAAAAACTGCGGAACTCCAGAGAATCTTTCTCTCTCACTCATCTACTCTTACCTTGACAAAATGACGAGGTGGAAAAACCACAAAAAGAAGAAGAGACAGTATCGATGGCTAGAGACCTACCTGGTCAATGCGGACATTAGTAATATGTCAGAAATAGAGTTCAAAATGACAGTTTTCAAGATGCTAGCAGGGCTCGAAAAAAGCATAGAAGATATTAGAGAATCTCTTTCGGGAGAAATAAAAGCTCTTTCTGGAGAAATAAAAGAAATAAAATCTAACCAAGTTGAAGTTAAAAAAGCTGTTAACAAGGTACAATTAAAAATAGAGGCTCTCACTGCTAGAATAAATGAAACTGAAGAAAGAATCAGCGATATAGAAGACCAAATGACGGAGAATAAAGAAGCTGGGAAAAAGAGATACAAACAACTACTGGACCACGAGAGGAGGATTCGAGAGATAAGTGATACCATAAAATGCAACAATATTAGAATAATTGGGATCCCAGAAGAAGAAGAAAGAGAGACAGGGGCGGAAGGTATATTGGAGAAAACTATTGTAGAGAATTTCCCTATCTGGTAAGCGGAACAAGCATCAAAATCCAGGAGCGCAGAGAACCCCCCTCAAAATCAATAAAAATGGATCTACACCCCGGCATTTAATAGTAAAACTTACAAGCCTCAGTGACAAAGAGAAAATCCTGAAAGCAGCTCGGAACAAGAAATCTGTAACATACAAAGGCAAAAATGTTAGTTTAACAGCAGACCTATCCACAGAGACCTGGCAGGCCAGAAAGAACTGGCATGATATATTCAGAGCGCTAAATGAGAAAAATATGCAGCCAAGAATATTATATCCAGCTAGGCTGTCACTGAAAATAGAGGGAGAGATAAAAAGCTTCCAGGACAAACAAAAACTGAAAAGAATTTGCAAACACCAAACCAGCCCTACAAGAAATATTGAAAGGAGTCCTCTAAGCAAAGAGAGAGCCTAACAGACCAGGAAGGAACAGAGACAATGTACAGTTCACAGTCACCTAACAGGCAATAAAATGGCTCTAAATTCATATCTGTCAATAGTTACCCTGAATGTAAATGGGCTAAATGCCCCAATCAAAAGACACAGAGTATCAGAATGGATAAAAAAAACAAGACCTATCGATATGCTGTCTCCAAGAAACTCATCTTAGACCCAAAGACACCTCTAGATTGAAAGTGAGGGGGTGGGAAACAATTTACCATGCTAATGGACATCAAAAGAAAGTTGGGGTGGCAATCTTTATATCAGATAAATTAGATTTTAAGCCAAAGACTATAATAAAAGATGAAAAAGGACACTATATCATACTTAAAGGGACTGTCCAACAAGAAGATCTAACAATTGTAAATATCTATGCCCCTAACATGGGAGCAGCCAATTATATAAACCAATTAATAACAAAGTCAAAGAAACACATCAACAATACAATAATAGTAGGGGACTTTAATACCCCCCCTCACCGAAATGGACAGATCATCTAAGCAAAAGATCAACAAGGAAGTAAAGCTTCTAAATGACACACTGGACCAGATGGACATCACAGATATATTCAGAACATTCCATCCCAAAAAGGCAGGAAAGAGTATCCAGTGGAAAAAAGACAGTCTCTTCAACAAATGGTGTTGGGAATCCAAAATCTATAAAGAACTTCTCAAACTCAACACCCAAAGAACAAATAATCCAGTCAAGAAATGGGCAGAAGATATGAACAGACATTTCTGCAAAGAGGACATCCAAATGGCCAACAGACACATGATATATA
>JAQQSY010000060.1:37763-75227 GCA_028646535.1 Procyon lotor
ATGGAATGTTCTGAATATATCTGTGATGTCCATCTGGTCCAGTGTGTCATTTAGAAGCTTTACTTCCTTGTTGATCTTTTGCTTAGATGATCTGTCCATTTCGGTGAGGGGGGGTATTAAAGTCCCCTACTATTATTGTATTGTTGATGTGTTTCTTTGACTTTGTTATTAATTGGTTTATATAATTGGCTGCTCCCATGTTAGGGGCATAGATATTTACAATTGTTAGATCTTCTTGTTGGACAGTCCCTTTAAGTATGATATAGTGTCCTTTTTCATCTTTTATTATAGTCTTTGGCTTAAAATCTAATTTATCTGATATAAAGATTGCCACCCCAACTTTCTTTTGATGTCCATTAGCATGGTAAATTGTTTCCCACCCCCTCACTTTCAATCTAGAGGTGTCTTTGGGTCTAAGATGAGTTTCTTGGAGACAGCATATCGATAGGTCTTGTTTTTTTTATCCATTCTGATACTCTGTGTCTTTTGATTGGGGCATTTAGCCCATTTACATTCAGGGTAACTATTGACAGATATGAATTTAGAGCCATTTTATTGCCTGTTAGGTGACTGTGAACTGTACATTGTCTCTGTTCCTTCCTGGTCTGTTAGGCTCTCTCTTTGCTTAGAGGACTCCTTTCAATATTTCTTGTAGGGCTGGTTTGGTGTTTGCAAATTCTTTTCAGTTTTTGTTTGTCCTGGAAGCTTTTTATCTCTCCCTCTATTTTCAGTGACAGCCTAGCTGGATATAATATTCTTGGCTGCATATTTTTCTCATTTAGCGCTCTGAATATATCATGCCAGTTCTTTCTGGCCTGCCAGGTCTCTGTGGATAGGTCTGCTGTTAAACTAACATTTTTGCCTTTGTATGTTACAGATTTCTTGTTCCGAGCTGCTTTCAGGATTTTCTCTTTGTCACTGAGGCTTGTAAGTTTTACTATTAAATGCCGGGGTGTAGATCCATTTTTATTGATTTTGAGGGGGGTTCTCTGCGCTCCTGGATTTTGATGCTTGTTCCGCTTACCAGATAGGGAAATTCTCTACAATAGTTTTCTCCAATATACCTTCCGCCCCTGTCTCTCTTTCTTCTTCTTCTGGGATCCCAATTATTCTAATATTGTTGCATTTTATGGTATCACTTATCTCTCGAATCCTCCTCTCGTGGTCCAGTAGTTGTTTGTATCTCTTTTTCCCAGCTTCTTTATTCTCCGTCATTTGGTCTTCTATATCGCTGATTCTTTCTTCAGTTTCATTTATTCTAGCAGTGAGAGCCTCTATTTTTAATTGTACCTTGTTAACAGCTTTTTTAACTTCAACTTGGTTAGATTTTATTTCTTTTATTTCTCCAGAAAGAGCTTTTATTTCTCCCGAAAGAGATTCTCTAATATCTTCTATGCTTTTTTCGAGCCCTGCTAGCATCTTGAAAACTGTCATTTTGAACTCTATTTCTGACATATTACTAATGTCCGCATTGACCAGGTAGGTCTCTAGCCATCGATACTGTCTCTTCTTCTTTTTGTGGTTTTTCCACCTCGTCATTTTGTCAAGGTAAGAGTAGATGAGTGAGAGAGAAAGATTCTCTGGAGTTCCGCAGTTTTTACTGATTGATTAACTAGGTCTTGACTGGATATTCTCGCTGATCTTCTGGGGGAGGGGCCCGTTGCCATGGTTCTCAAATGTCTTTGCCCGAGGCAGAATTGCACCGCCCTTGCCAGGGGATGGGCCAAGCACTTTGCTCAGGTTAGCTCTCGGGAGTTTTTGTTCCCTGAGCGCTTTCCGTACCACCCTGGAGGCCGGGAATGAAAATGGCAGTCTCCCAGTCTCCAGCCCAGAGGAGCCGAGTGCTGGGCGCCGTGATCCTCCACAGGCCCTTAGAGGAAAGCCGTTATCACTCCCATCTCCCTTGTCTGCGGCCCATGCTCTGTGCTCATAGCCCGCGGCGGAGCGCTTCTATCTGTGGTGCGCGCGGCCCCATCTGGAGTCCCCAAACCAGCAGATTCCTGCTGCGCGCTCTCGCACCACTCCTCCCGGAGGAGGAAGGAGGGGGTGTCTCCGGAGCTGCCTCCCGTGGGGTCCCCACTTGAAGTACGGCAGCCCTTGAACTATATATCTCAGTTCCTATAGTCCAAGGTAGGCCTATGCAGCGTTGCACGGCTCCTTCTCTGCTGCCGGCTTCTCCGACCCAATACCCAATGCCACACTCGGGCTCCCCTGGTCCCTCTGTGACCCCACGGGTCCTGAAACCACACTGTTCCCATGAGGGCTGAACCCCTGGTTAGCCTCCGGAGTGATGTCCCTCAGCGGAGCAGACCAGAAGTTCCGGATTTTGTGCTCCTCAGCTCTGCGGCTGCTGGGAGCCGGCCCCTCCCCCCGGGGTCTCTCTTCCCGTCGCTTTAAATTCACTTTTTCCAATTGTCCTACCTTTCTGAAAGTGGTCGATTTTCTGCTCCTAGAATTGCTGTTCTTATTCTCTTCTCTCTCTTGTTGTGTTTGCCGGCTTTTAGAGTGGTTTTCTGCCTCTTTAGCTGGAATTCTGGGACCCAGGGTTTCTGTGCCTCCTACACCTCCGCCATCTTGCCTTGAGCTCTTTTTCCTTTTTTCAACCAACTTCTTATCAATTCCTTTTTTAGAATCTTTTTTACTTTTCGTCTTTACATTCATATTCCATCCCTTCATTGTGTTTACCCTTATTTGTGTGTGTGTGTGTATATATATATAAGTTTTTCTTTAATATTTTGGGAGGTAGTTTCTTCAAACAGAACAAAATATACCCAAAATCAAGTGTGTGGCTCTGTTCTATTCGCCAGTCTAGTGTGTGTGTGTGTGTGTGTGTGTATATACATATACATATACATATACATATACATATACATATACATATACATATACATATACATATACATATATATATATATATATATATATTTCTTTTTTTTCTTTTTTACCCCCTTTCTTCCCCACATCCCCCCCCACCCCTCCCCGGTTTCACGTCTCTTCTGATTTGGTTAGTTAGTGTATACTTTTCTGGGGTCATTGTTACCCTTTTAGTATTTTGTTCTCTCATTCATCTATTCTTATCTGGAGAAAATGACAAGGTGGAAAAACTCACCACAAGGAAAAAAACAGAAGCAGTTCCGACAGCTAGGGACCTAATCAATACGGACATTAGTAATATGTCAGAACTAGAGTTCAGAATGATGATTATCAAGGTGCTAGCTGGGCTTGAAAAAAGCATAGAAGATATTAGAAAATCCCTTTCTGGAGAAATAAAATCCCTTTCTGGAGAAACAAAAGAACTAAAATCTAACTAAGTTGAAATAAAAAAAGCTATTAAGGAGGTTCAATCAAAAATGGAAACTCTTACTGCTAAGATAAATGAGGCAGAAAAGAATTAGTGATATAGAAGACCAAATGATGGAGAATAAAGACGCTGAGCAAAAGAGAGACAAACTACTGGAACATGAGGAGAGAATTCAAGAAATAAGTGATACCAAAAGATGAAACAATATTAGAATAACTGGGATCCCAGAAAAAGAAGAGAGAGAGAAGCAGAAGGTATATTGGAGCAAATTATAGCAGAGAATTTCCCTAATATGGCGAAGGGAACAAGCATCAAAATCCAGGAGGCAAAGAGAACCCCCCTCAAAATCAATAAAAATAGGTCCACACCCCGTCATCTAATTATAAAACTTACAAGTCTCAGTGACAAAGAGAAAATCCTGAAAGCAGCTCGGGACAAGAGGTCTGGCAGGGACTGGCATGATATATTCAGAGCACTAAACGAGAAAAACATGCAGCCAAGGATAGTATATCCAGCTAGGCTGTCACTGAAAATAGAAGGAGAGATAAAAAGTGTCCAGGACAAACAAAAACTAAAAGAATTTGCAAACACCAAACCTGCTGTACAGGAAATATTGAAAGGGGTCCTCTAAGCAAAGAGAAAGCCTAAAAGTAACAGACCAGAAAGGAAGAGAGATAAGATACAGTGACAGCCACCTCAGAGGTAATACAATGGCACTAAATTCATATCTTTCAATAGTTACTCTGAATGTAAATGGGCTAAATGCCACAGTCAAAAGACACAGGGTATCAGAATGGATAAAATAAATAAGATCCATCGATATGCTGTCTCCAAGAAACTCATTTTAGACCCAAAGACACCTCCAGATTGAAAGTGAGGGGGTGGAAAACAATTTACCATGCTAAAGGACATCAAAAGAAAGCTGGGGTGGCAATCCTTATATCAGATAAATTAGATTTTAAAGCAAAGACCACAATAAGAGATGAGAAAGGACACTATATCATACTTAAAGGGACTGTCCAACAAGAAGATCTAACAATTGTAAATATTTATGCCCCTAACATGGGAGCAGCCAATTATATAAACCAATTAATAACAAAATCAAAGAAACACATCAACAATAATACAGTAATAGTAGGAAGCTTTAACACCCGCCCTTACTGAAATAAACAGATCATCTAAGCAAAAGATCAACAAGAAAACAAAGGGTTTAAGTGACACACTGGACCAGATGGACTTCACAGATATGTTCAGAACATTCCATCTCAAAGCAACAGAATACACATTCTTCTCTGGTGCACATGGAACACTCTCCAGAATAGATCACATCCTGGGTCACAAATCAGGTCTCAACTGGTACCAAAAGACCGGGATCATTCCATGCATATTTTCAGACAACGATGCTCTGAAACTAGAACTCAATCACAAGAGGAAAGTTGGAAAGAACTCAAATACATGGAGGCTAAAGAGCATCCTACTAAAGAATGAATGGGTCAACCAAGAAATTAAAGAATTTAAAAAATTCATGGAAACAAATGAAAATGAAAACACAACTGTTCAAAATCTTTGGGACACAGCAAAGGTGGTCCTGAGAGGAAAGTATATAGCAATACAAGCCTTTCTCAAAAAATAAGAAAGATCTTAAATACACAACCTAACCCTACACCTAAAGCAGCTGGAGAAAGAACAGCAAAGAAAGCCTAAAACCAGCAGGAGAAGAGAAAAAATAAAGATCAGTGCAGAAATCAATGAAATAGAAGCCAAAAGAATAGTAGAACAAATCAACAAAACTAAGAACTGGTTCTTTGAAAGAATTAATGAGATTGATAAAACCCTGACCAGAGAGACTTATCAAAAAGAAAAGAGAAAGGACCCAAATTAATAAAATCATGAATGAAAGAGGAGAGATCACAACCAACACCAAAGAAATATAAACAATTATAAGAACATATTATGAACCACTATACACCAGCAAATTTGACAATGTGGAAGAAATGGATGCATTCCTAGAGACGTACACCAAAACTGAACCAGGAAGAAACAGAAAACCTGAACCAGTAAGGAGACTGAAGCAGTCATCAAAAGTCTCCCAACAAACAAGAGCCCAGCACCAGACAGATTCCCAGGGGAATTCCACCAAACATTTAAAGAAGAATTAATACCTATTGTCCTGAAATTCTTCCAAAAAATAGAAAGGGAAGAAAATCTTCCAAACTCATTTTATGAAGCCAGAATTACCTTGATCCCAAAACCAACACCATCGAAAAGGAGAATTACAGACCAATATCCTTGATGAAGATGGATGCAAAAATTCTCACCAAAATACTAGCCAATGGGATCCAACAGTACATTAAAAGGATTATTCACCACGACCAAGTGGGATTTATTCCTGAGCTGCAAGGCTGGTTCAACATCCACAAATCAATGTGATACATTAATAAAAGAAAGAACAAGGGGCGCCTGGGTGGCTCAGTCGTTAAGCATCTGCCTTCAGCTCAGGTCATGATCCCAGAGTCCTGGGATCGAGCCCCACATCGGGCTCCTTGCTCGGCAGGAAGCCTGCTTCTCCCGCTACCATTCCCTCCGCTTGTGTTCCCTCTCTCGCTGTGTTTCTGTGAAATAAATAAAATCTTAAAAAAAAAAAAAAAAAGAACAAGAACCATATGATACTTTCAATAGATGCTGAAAAAGCATTTGACAAAGTACAGTATCCTTTCTTGATCAAAACTCTTAACAGTGTAGGCATAGAGGGTACATACCTCAATATTAAAGCCATCGATGAAAAACCCAGAGCAAATATCATTCTTAATGGGAAAAAACTGAGAGCTTTTCCCCTAAAGTCAGGAACATGGCAGGGATATCCACTATCATCACTGCTATACAACATAGTATTAGAAGTCCTAGCCTAAACGATCAGACAACAAAAAGAAATAAAAGGCATCTGAATCAGCAAAGAAGTCAAACTTCTTATTTTGACAAAACAGGAAAGAATATCCAATGGAAAAACAACAGTCTCTTCAACAAATGGTGTTGGGAGAGTCGGACAGCCGCATGCAAAAGAATGAAACTGGACCATTTCGTTACACCGCACACAAAAATAGACTCAAAATGGATGAAAGACCTCATGTGAGACAGGAATCCATCAAAATCCTTAAGGAGAACACAGGAAGCAACCTCTTTGACCTCAGCTGCAGCAACTTCTTCCTAGAAACATTGCCAAAGGAAACCATCAAGAAAACCAAAAGACAACTAACAGAATGGGAGAATATATTTGCAAATGACATATCAGATAAAGGGCTAGTTAACAAAATTTATAAAGAACTTACCAAACTCAACACCCAAAGAACAAATAATCCAATCAAGAAATGGGCAGAAGACATTAACAGACATTTCTGCAAGGAGACATCCAATGGCCAACAGACACATGAAAAAGTGCTCAACATCACTCACCATCAGGGAAATAGAAACCAAAACCACCTCACACCAGTCAGAATGGCTAAAATTAACAAGTCAGGAAAAGACAGATGTTAGCAAGGATGTGGAGAAAGGGGAACCCTCCTACACTGTTGGTGGGAATGCAAGCTGGTACAGCTACTCTGGAAAACAGTATGGACGTTCCTCAAAAAGTTGAAAATACAGCTACCCTATGACCCAGCAACAGCACTACTGGGTATTTATCCTAAAGATACAAATGTCGTGATCCAACGGGGCATGTGCACCCAATGTTTATTGCAGCAATGTCCAAAATAGCCAAACTATGGAAAGAACCTAGATGTCCGTCAACATATGAATGGATAAAGATGTGGTGTATATATATATAATGGAATATTCTGCAGCCATCAAGAGAAATGAAATCTTGCCATTTACAATGACATGGATGGAACTAGAGGGTATTATGTTAAGT
This sequence comes from Procyon lotor, assembly GCA_028646535.1. Taxonomy (NCBI): domain Eukaryota; kingdom Metazoa; phylum Chordata; class Mammalia; order Carnivora; family Procyonidae; genus Procyon; species Procyon lotor. Next base: position 44,969 of record JAQQSY010000060.1, read on the forward strand.
GTAATAAGAGAAAAACAATTATCATATGATCTCTCTGATATGAGGAATTTGAGAGGCCAGGCAGGGGGTCATGTGGGGTAGGAAGAGAAAAAATGAAACAAGATGGGATCAGGAGAGAGATAAACCATAAGACACTCTTAAATCTCACAAAACAAACAGGGTTGCTGGGGGGGGGGGGTCAGGGGTAGGGATAGGGTGGCTAGGTTGTGGACATTGGGAAGGGTATGTGCTATGGTGAGTGCTGTGAAATGTGTAAGCCTGACGATTCACAGACCTGTACCCTGGGGCAAATAATACATTATATGTTAATTAAAAAAATAATAAATAAAGAGAAGTTTTTCATTCTGACATCCAATTTATCAACTTGTACTTTTATGGATCACATCTTTTTGTTGTATCAAAGAAATCTTTGCCTAACCTAAGGTCACAAAGGTTTTCTCCTACATTTTCTTCTAGAAGTGTTATACCTTCCAGTTTTACATTGAGATCTATGATTCATTTCAAGGTAATTTTTGTATATGGTGCAAAGCATGGCTTGAGGCTCATTTTTTTAAATATGGGGTATCTGGGGGACTTCTGGTTGGTGGAGCACACAATTCTTGATCTCAGGGTTATGAGTTCAACCCCCTCATTGGGTACAGGGATTGCTTAAAAATAAAATCTTTTAAAAAATAGGGACGCCTGGGTGGCTCAGTCGGTAAAGTGTCCGCCTTCAGCACAGGGCATAATCTCAGAGTCCTGGAATCGAGTCCTGCATTGGGCTCCTTGTTCAGTGAGGAGCCTGCTTCTTCTGCTGCTTGTCACTCCCCCTGCCTGTGATCGTTCACGCTCTAACAAATAAATCTTAAAAAAAAATAAAAAACAAAAACCAAAAAATAAAATAAGGGGTATCCAATTATTCCAGTATCATTTTTTGAAAAGATTATCTCCATTGAATTGCCTTTACATTTCTGTCAAAACTTAGCTGTCCATCTACGTATGAGTTTATTTTTAGACTCTCTATTCTATTCCATTGATCTATGAGTTTATCCTCATGCCAATACAACACTGTCTTGATAGGGTAGCTGTATCATATGTCTTAAGATCAGGTTGCTCTTAATTAACTTTAATTACTCAGTGTTAATCTGAGTAATTAAGTAGAGTTAATCAAGTAAAGTTTGATTGTCATTTTCAAAACAGTTTTAGTTTTTCTAGGTCCTTTACCCTTTCATGCGAATTTCAGAATCAGTTTGTATATTTCAACAAAAGGCCCTGCTGGGATTTGATTGGGATTCAGTTGAATCTTTGGATCAATTTGAAAATAGACTGAATTCAATAGATTGAAACTCAATTAACTATATTGAGTTTTCCAGCGCAAGAACATGGTATGTCTCTCCATTTATTTAGAATTTCTTTGACCTCTCTCAGCAATATTTTATACATTTCCGTGTACCGGGCTTATAAAGTTTATCACATTTATTTCTAAGTATTTCATATTTTTTGATGCCATTATGAACAGTGCTTTTTAAAATTCAATTTCTGATGATTCACTGTGAGCATACAGAAACACGATGGATTTCTGGATACTGATCCTGTATCTTGCCACTCTACTAAACCCACTTACTAGTTCTAGTAGCTTTTTCAAAGATCCATCAGATTTTCTACACAGATGATCATGTCTTTCAATAGACAGTTCTACTTTTTCCTTTCCAAACTGAATGGCTTTTATTTTATTTTTTTTCTTGCCTAAGCGCATTGGCAAGAACAGAAATGATTGGAATGGACATTCTTGTCTTGCTCCTGATATTACGGTAGAGTATTCAGTCTTCACAGTGAAGTGTGTTAGCTGTAGGTTTTACATAGACCCTCTCTCTCCAGTTAAAGAATCTCCCTTCCTTTGCTACTTTGCTGAGGGATTTTATTTAGAATAGATTTTAGATTCTTCTAACTCTGTGCAGACCGTAGTTGAGTCCTCTCTCCTGCTCTAAGCCACAACATCCTGTAAATCTGCTTCTTCTCTTGATCCTTGGGATTTCTAGTTCCTGTATGAAACTTGCGCTGCATCATGCCAGGACAGATACCAGATTTTATCAAATGCTTTTTCTGCACTACTGAGATGACCATATGGTTTTTCTTTTTTAGTTTGTTAATACGGTAAACTACACGGCTTGATTTTCAAATATTAAACCAACCCTGCATTCCTGGGCTAAACCCCACTTTGGTCACATCACATCATCCTTTCCACATATTGCTGGATTAGATTTGCTAAAATTGCACTCAGAATTTTAGCATCTATATTCATGAAGGATCTTAGTCTTTAGATTTCTCTCCTTGCAATGTCTGTCTGGTTTTGGTATTAGGATAATGTAGGCCTCAAAGAATGAGTCGGGAAGTGTTCGCTCTTTCCAATTTTCTAGAAGAGTGTGGGTGGAACTGGTAGCACTTCTTCCTTCCACGCTTGGTAGAACTCCCCAGCAAAGCCACTGGACCCGCAGCGGGAACTCTCCTCTGCCCTGTGAACACCAGGCACCGATTGTCTGTTAATCCTTTCAGCTTCATCGTTGCCTGGCCTCGGACTGCTCCCTGTGTATCTGCTCTTAGCCGGATCCCTGCCAGGGAGTCCGGGTCTGTGCACACCTCTTCTCCTGCTCTGACCTGCAAGTACCTTCGCCTCCTTGAGCTCTCATCCCCCATCCCCTCAGCTCAGAGAGCCCATTTCGCTCTGCCTGGGTTTCCCCTGCGCCACGGCCTGGAAACGCTCAGGGCAGTGAGCTGAGGCAACTGTGGTGCTCATTCTGTTTTGCCTGTGGTATAAAAAAAGTATTTGGAAAAAGAAAAAAAAAAAAAAAAAAGATACTTGGTTGTCATCCCTGGTTCCTGGCACAGAACTCCTAAAAACCTTGGAATTTCCTGAGCGACAAGGGTGACAGAAGAGTTTTGTTCTAATGAGGGAACTCTTGGCAGATCCCTGAAGAACTTCAGGAGGGGGAGACTGGTTGCCAGAAGGACCAAGCCTTGATTAGAAGCCTGGAACTTTCAGCCCCATCCCCAGCTCTGGGAAGGGCAGAGGGACTACATACGGAGTTAATCACCAATGGCCAATGATTCGCTCAATTGTGCGTGTGTAATGAAAGCTCCATAAAAACCCCCAAATGATGGCATTCGGAGATCCACTGGGACAGTGAACACATCAAGCTACTGGGAGGATGGAGCACCCAGAAAGGGTGCCTCCCTGCCCCCCAATCCCTTGCCCTACGCGTCTCTCCCCTTTGGCTATTGCTGAGCTGTGTCCTTTATAATAGGCCAGCAATATGAGTCAAGCTTTTTCCTGAATTCTGTGAGCCATTCTAGCAAATTACTGAACGTCAGGGGCAGGCCAGAAGACTTAATTTATAGCCGGTCGGTCGGAAGTGCTGGAGGCCCAGACGTGAGACTGGCATCCAAAGCAGGGGCAGCGTGGTGGGGCGGACTGCCTTTAACTGTGGGATCTGCCACCAACTCCAGGTAAACAGTGTCAGAACCGAGCCGAGTTATTGGTCATCCAGTGAGCATCCGGAGAAGTGGACAGGAGGTACCGGAAAAGACAACACTTGGGGTGGGAAAGACAACACTTCACTGCCTGTCTCTCAAGGATTCATTGTCCCTCACTGACTAATGTCCGCTGTTTTATCTATTTTTAGTTGTTTCAGACAGGAAGGCCAACTGGTCCCTGTTACTCGATCTTGGTCAAAAGTGGAAATCCTCAAAAGCAAGTCTTCTTAACCACCACTCCCTCGGCTTCCTGTACCTACTTCCATCAAGAGAGGCTTATACGGGAATCCGTGTCTGCATGATTCATGAAACCCAAGGTGAAGCAAAAGCTTTGTCTCAGTGTCCCCAGTCCCCAGCACAGGGGCCGGGCCCCCATGAGGCCACACCACGAGGTGCTGGATGACTGCAGGCACATTCGCAGGCTCCAGCTCGCAGCCTCGGGTGCCCTCCGAGAGCACACAGGCCCTCAGTGCCACTCAGAGAGCCCAGGGCCAAGGCCGGCGCATCGCAACAAAACCTAAACTCTCACTAGCCCAGAGACCTGGGGAATTTGCTTCCAGCTTCATGACGGTAAGAAGAGCTGGAACCAGAGCTCAGAACAGGAAGCGTGTTTGAGAAGCTGCACAAAAGGCCATGGGAAACTGCAATCAGAGTAACGACAAACCCGATGACTCCTCTGTTTCACAATTATCTTAGGAGCTGAATACACTGCCAGTTGGTAAAAGGGGACTTTCCTGGGCATCTCTTCCAAAGACAGATTAATATGTTAGGTCTTATAAGTATTTACTTAATTTGAGATCAGTTCTTTCCATCACTTCTCATTTTAAAATCTCTAAAATAACAATAATGCTTGAGAGATAGCCCCCCCTTTTTTTTTAAGGAAGGGTCAGGGAAAGCAAACTCAACCCTACCCTGATTACCCTAGCCGTAACCGTCTCTCGATACCTTGATGCACAGATACGGCACACAAAGGGTGAAGAATAAATTAATTCCTAGATATATTCTACAGGACTTTCCTAAATTAGGTCATAACTTTAAAGGTCAAACAAAGGCAAAAACACTTTCATTCTTAGTACAAAGGCACCATGTGGCTCCGCGCAGTGAACTACGAAACTTCCCCATTAGCATTAAAGCCCACAATTGGGACTTACATGAGAAACTGAAGGGGAGGACGGAGCTGCCACGTAGATAAAAGACTAAGAAAAACAGTCTTACGCCCTTCACCGGAGCATTCTGAGAGGGAGGCTGAAAACGCCGCCGTGCTTTTCAAGGAGCGAGGGCAGCTAGCCTGGCAGGTGTAAGCCTCCTTTCCCACAGAGGAGGCCCTTACCAAAGACCTCTCTCCACCCCAGTGCATGCAAGTCGAGCAGTTACGTTTTCACCAGAAGGACGGTTTTCTAGCATCGCACTAATTATGTCCCTTTCCTGTTTCGAACCCTTCCAGACATCCGCAACGTCCCCAGAATTAAGTACGAGAGAAACCCCACTACTCTGGGGTGCATACTGTGGGTCCTGCCTGATCTGTAAACCCACACGCCAAACAAACGCCATCTGGTCTCACACAGCGTGTGTTCCTGTCTGGGGTTTCCCCAAGTATGTCAGGCGTGGGCCCACGAAGGTGGGAGGCCCGGGATTAAACAAGCTTCCGCAGCTTTCCTCACTGTCCGAAAGCGCCCTGAGGCAGACGGGGCTTCTCCGCATGCGGCCCCTCTTCTCCCGGGCCTTCACCTGTACCCTGGCGCCCCACACACACTTCTCACCCCTCCTGGCCGGCTCACCTCCGCATGCTTTCCCCTCTTCTTTTGAAAATTGAGAAATGAAAGCACAGAATATAAACGAACACCTGTATTCCCACTCATCGGAAGTGACGATCATCAGACTACACTACGAATGCCTTGTTTTGCTTTAAGCTTTTTCTTGAATATAAGAGCAAAATGCGATAAAGGTGACAGTGTGCTCTGATTTCTCCCCAAAGGCAAGCACCTCACAAGTGTGTTCCATATCCTTCTGGTCCACTCTATTTTTTTTTTTACGTGCAGTTGTATGTATTCACGAGCAACAAAAATCGTTGAGCTGGGGTACCTGGGTGGCTCAGTCGGTTAAGTGTTCGCCTTAGGCCATGATCCCTCAGGCCAGGACCCTAGGGCCCCGGATGGATCAGCGGGGAGTCTGCTTCTCCCTCTCCCTTTGCCCCTCCTCTGGCTCATCCCTGCTCTCCTTCTCTTAAATAAAATCTTTAAAAAACATCATTAAGAAAAAACAAACATCGTTAAGCTTTACAAAAAGCTTAACACAGTGACATCACACAGTAAGTAGTATTTATCCACCTTGTCATTCAACAGGACCTCCCCGTACCGACGCTCAGCTCCACCCGAGCTACCAATTTTGATTTTCCTGACCTGCCAGCAGCGATCCTGCTGTTTCCACTGTGGTCTCCTGTTACTGACAACTCAGCCGGGCCCAGTCTCTGAATGCGTCGTGTCTTATCGCACGTCCTGTCTCAGCAGCCCGCTGAGAAGATGCTCCAAACGCCCACAGCCAGCCCAGGGCAGGGCGGCACTATCTCCGGGTCTGGCTGAGTCCCAGGCTACGCTCTGACCCACTGTGCGAAGCCACCCTCTTACCACCGACAGCCAAATAAGGCACCTTCCGAGCGCCCAGACACTCTGTACACATCTTATCTCTTAATCCCCTGAACCCCTCCTATGGTGTCAAGGCTGATGAACTGTCCTCACTAGAAAGATGAAGACACTCAGGCTGAAGAAGATGTTGGAGCCTTGGCAGCTTCAAAGTCCAAATTCCGATCCCCTGAGCTACATGTCAGATTTACATAAAAAATACAGGGGCGCCTGGGTGGCTTGGTGGGTTGAAGCCTCTGCCTTTAGTCATGATCTCAGGGTCCTGGGATCGAGCCCCGCATCGGGCTCTCTGCTCAGCGGGGAGTCTGCTTCCTCCTCTCTCTGCCTACTTGTGATCTCTCTCTGTCAAATAAATAAGATCTTTAAAAAATATAAATAAATACAAAGGAAAGAGTCGAAGACGAGATGAGAAACACGGGCTGGCATGAGACTGGGTGAGTGGGGTGTACCACTTGGTCGGTTCCTCCCCGAGCACATGGTTCCGGGGCATCTCGGGACCCGGCAGATGATACTCACGGTCATGGACCCGATAGCAGTGCTTCTGCAGCCGCCGGACGTCCCACTCCTCCAGCACTCCGTGAGTCATCAGCAACTGCAGGAACCGCCGGTGGACATCAGTCATGACACCGGCCCTCCTAGGACCACCCTGCGCATGCGAAGGAGCTAAAGAAAGAAGCAGATGAAACCAAGTCACCTCGGGATGCTCCGAAAGCCAACTTCTGCATTATGTACTAACTGACATTCACGACGAGACGTTTGTTGTAGTTCTCAAGCTCAAGTGCATCCTGCCGAATGGCCCAAAAGGAAAAGGACATGGGTCAGAGGCAAGCCGACTAGTACCAGCAGGTAGGGAGAAGCGTGGCTTCTGGAGGCAGCCAGCACGCCTGCACCCAGCCTGCACTACCACGTAAGAGGGTGAAACCGGGCAACCTGCCCTCCCTGTGCTTCGGTCTCTGATCTGAGACTAATGACAGCAACGGGCTCCATGGACGTACCCCGTTCAGTGAGTGAATAATAGTAACGGCCCGGCAACAAGCTAAACACTATGCAAGCGTTAGCTCTCTTTACTCCTTGACAATTCTGGGTCTGAAACCCAGTCCAGCCGCTTAGATCTACAGCCTTGGATAAAGTCAGCTGAGGCCCCACCTTCTCACGCTCAACTCAGAAGGGTGCCCATGGCCTAAAGAACTGCTAGTGAGCGCTGAACCAGTACCAGTTTCCTTCTCCTCTCCCAAACCACTGATGAGACAACTGTCACCGTGGGGTGCTTTTTCAATCTCTTGCTCTCTACTCACATGTTATCTTTCCACAAACCACAAAGATCAGGGCTGATAAAAGCATTACACAAGTCCTGATCAAACAGCCTACTCTCGCCACGGAGAGGTGGCACTGTGCGGGGGCCAAGAGCGTGGGCTGAGAAATCGGCAGGAGGCGTTGAGACGCATGTTTGCCAGACCTGCTCGATCTTGAGAATCCACGAACCTGCGCGTGAAAAATACAGATTCCGGGGCGCCGTTCCTAGAGGTTCGGACCACCGAGGGGCCTGGAATTCTGAGGGATTAACATTCATTTCAGGAGACGCCGTGATCTAACAAGAAATCCACTGTTCCCTTCAGCGGATACAGCACGAAAACACTTCTAGCTAGCAAGCTTCATCTCCCTCGGCCTCAGTCTCTTCAGTTGTAAGATGGGGCTAACAAAAAAAAATAGCTTTAAGACAGAAGATGCCGTTTAAATGAGAAATGACTACTGGAGGTTTCCCAAGGAGCTTGCACGTAGGAGACACACAAAAAGGTTAGCCGCTGCTCACTGTTCTTTTTAAATAGCACATTAACTGGACTTCAGGGGTGGGAAGCCACATGAGCTCAGGGCCAGCTTCTCGGACTGCCTGAGAATCCTTTTCTTTGCCTGAGTCCTCTTCACGGATCTTCTGGTTTGGGGGGAGGAGTCACGCAGTCACACAAACACCATAGGCCCGAGATCCCTGAGAACCTCAGATCCCCTTTCCCCTTGCCCTCAAGTCCAGCCCGGCGCCGTGTCCTGCCAAAGTTTATTTCCTATCGCTTGGAGCAGAAGCATTAAATCCGACAGCAAATGAAACCCAGAAAAAGATAAAGAAAGTGAATAATAAAGAGCAGAAAACAATTAAATGAATGTACACTTGAGATCAACAAAACCAAAATTATTCTTTGGAAAAAACAGTAAAAGCTGCCAACCTCTGATAAGATTTTCCAAGAGAAGACTGACAAAGAAACACTATTTGGAATGAAAAAGGGGAATTAATTGAAGATACAAGTATGTATTTAAAAAAAAGATATAAACAACCTAATGATAATCTGAAGTTGTAAATACATGCAAAGTTACAGGAAATCCATTTAAAACCAATTAAAGAATTATCTGAAAACTAACAAGTTTTATAATCATTAAAGACATTCTGTGGGAAGTCCACCTTCCCATAAAGAAAACTTTAGATCTAGATGTTTTTATCAAGAAGCCCCACCAAATATTCTGGAAGCAAGTGATTTCAAATGTCACAAAACTAGGGTCCCTGGGTGGCTCAGTGGGTTAAAGCCTCTGCCTACAATCAGGTCATGATCTCAGGGTCCTGGGATCAAGCCTCGGCTCTGGCTCTCTGCTCAGCGGGGAGCCTGCTTCCCCATCTCTCTGCCTACCTCTCTGCCTACTTGTGATCTCTCTATCAAATAAATAAAATCTTAAAAAAAAAAAGTCACAAAACTAACCCAGGGCCTGCAAAAGCAAACCCTCCCCAAATCATATGATAAGGCTGACATAAGCTTGGCATTAAAACCTAACCAAGGCTTCAAAAGAAGGGAAAATAAAAAAGCCAGTATCTTTCAGAAACAGCTGCAGTGGTCCAAAGCAAAATATTAATCAGATCTAGCAACATAGAAAGGATATTATATGGTGACCAGTTGGGATGCCCTAAATGATTTAAGATTTGAAAATCAATTGAATGTCATATGTCAATAACATCTCCATAAAGCTGGAAAAAAATCAGTGTGATCACCACATTAACAGAACACAGAAGAAAAAGCTTACAATCATCTTAACAGATTCAGAAACTATGATTAAATCTAACAGTCACTCATACTAAATACTCTGAATTGAAGGAAACTGCCTTTATCTACTAAATGTTATCTACAAAAACTTATGGTGAACATAATACTTAAGAATGGAATATTGAAAGTGATCACTTTCAAACCCAAACTGATCCAATGCAACTGAACCCACACGATTCTGATCAAAATCCCCATCGGCTGGGTGAGTCTGGGTGTAATTTGACAAGATGATTCCAAAATTTACATGGACACATAAAGGCAAAACAGCAAAGCCATTCAGGGAGAAAATAAAGTCAGGAGGACTCATCCTACCAGGTAACGACTTATTTTACAGCTAGATATTGAATAATAAAGCTAGATAATGTATGATAATACCACAGACACAGACCAAGTAAGACCAGGGGGACAGAACAGGGAACCCAGACACAGAAACGCACACAGATACGGATATGTGACATGTTGGAGAAACGGAGCAAGCTTTTCAATAAAAGATTCCAGAACAATGGATTACCTCCCCTTCCGTGAAAAAACAGAGAATTCAACCTTCACCTCATACTATCCACAAAAATCTTTTTGAGCAGTAAGGTCTTTAAAAAAGAAAAGACTATAAAACTTTGGATAAAAATACAGAACATTCTTTATGAGCCAAAGGCAGGGAAGGATATCTTTAAAAGATACAATAATAACAAAAATAATAGTAATAATAAAGATACAAAAAGCACAAACCATAAAGGAATATACCGATAAATTTGACTTTGTTAAAATTAAGAACCCCTGTTCACCCAAAATACTTGAGAGTAGGAGGGAGAGAGAGAAGACAAGCTACAAACTGGAAAGCATCTGAAACACACTGAAGCCACGGAACAGTCATACTCAGAATAGGTAATGAGTTCCTACAAATCACTAAGGGGAAGACAACTGCCAAGAGAAAAATAAGCAACAGAAATTTTCAAAGAGGATGCACAAATGGTTAATAAAATATTAGAATATTAAATAAATTAATATTTATTTTAAAATATCTTTTATTTAATGTATTGTATATTATTAAATATATATTTATTAATTAAAATTAATGTTTATAAAAATATTAAATAAATAAAATTTTAAATTAAAAAATAAATATATTAAAGGCTCCTCCGTCTTGATGTCATCAGGCAAATGAGTATTCAAATCCCAGTGACCAATGTCTTACTCATCACCAGATAAGCCAAAGTTCTACAGAACGGCCTAGGCTAAAACTCACCCACAGCTGGTGGAGTGTAAACTCTTATGAACCACCTCAGACCATTCAATCTTACTGGCAAATGTGGGTATCCCCAGAAATCCATTATTCAGTATACGATTTAGAGAAACTTTTCTACATCTGTCCCAGGAAATAGGTTTATAAACACACCACGTGGTTTTAAAATCTGGCAACCATGTCTATGACCATCAGTTGAGGAATGCCTACAGAAAGCATTTATAATCAAACTGTGGAATTTGAAATAGCAAAGAAGCAATGAAGGTGACGTAGAGCTACTCACAACACCGTGGACGCATCTCATATATGTAATGTTACCCAAAAACAAAGGCACACGAATGTATATATGAGGATCCTTTGTAAAATTCAAAACCATATGTGGCAGTCATCACAGATACGTAGTAAAAACCACAAAGAAAAACAAGGGAATGAATAACACAATACTTAGGGCAATAGTCATCTTTGGTGAGGGGAAAAAAGGATTCAGTGGTGGTTTCAGGATATCATAATGTTCTATTGCTTAACTTGATGGTGCATATATGGGTGTTCCTTTGATTTTTATACTTCAAACTTACATTGCAAACATTTTTATAGAAATGTTACCTGTCTTGATTAAAAAATGAAGAAATGGTGTAAATATGCAACAGCCAAAATAAATCTTAGTAAGAAGGACCAACTATACAGAACAGCAAAGGCGGCTATAATTTAGGAGAAAGAAGAGGAAAATAGATCCAGACAGGCGTATTTATACACAGAAGGCAGTTGTCTGAAGAGAGACTGGGTAGCAGAATTAATCATGGTTAACTGCCTACCCAAATAATTAAAAAACGGAAATGTGCAGTAAGCAGATCCCAACCCTCACCATCTGAGCCACCTGTGAGGCATAGGGTGCGTGCTTCCCTGCCCTCTCAGTCCATCCTCGCCAGAACCTGAGGACGGAAGCGTTACTGACCCCATTTTACAGATGAGGAAACAGAGATGGAAGGCACAAGGCAATGCACAGAATTAGTGATGGACAGGGGCGTGGCAAAACAAAAGCAGAGTTCAGGAACTGTAGCACCCCCTGTAAGGTAAGTGAGACACAGGAGGCAACAATTAAATCACGATCAATCAGCTGCAGGCAGGGATCCCTTACCTACAATCCTCAAATCTAAAAAAGGTCTTAAAACCCCATCTTTTAAGTTTAAAAACCTGACCTGACCTAAGGTGAGGCTCTTTCTGGCCATTCGGTTAGGTCCTTCGGTGTAAATATGCACATATTTAGCTGTGAAAACAGTCATCTATTTGATTACAGCAAGCTGTCCCAGACCCCAAGGAAAGTCTGACATACAACCGAATTTATGCATCATATTCCTTTCAAAAATCCGAAAAATTGGGGCTTCTGAGCACGCCTCGCCTCGGGGCTTTAAAATACAAGGCTGTGGACTTGAGCAAAGTTAGGATTTTGCAACACGACCGAGAGCACAAGCACAGAGGGCGATAAGTAACCAAGAGGTGGTCCGCGGAGGCCATACTTTCCCTATTCGGTTCAGGCAGAATTCTGTATTTTGCTTTTGTCACCGAATATTAGGATGAAACCGACTTTTGCACCTAATACCACGATTTCACAACGTCTGCGTGTCGAGGGCGGTAGGTTCCAACCTACTGGCCTTCCTGCCCCTCTCTGGGCCTGTTTCCTCATCAGGAAATGAGGCGCCCCAAGCCCCCGGGCCCCCAGCGCCACACTCTCTGGCACAGGCACGGCCCGACCCCGGGGCCTGACGCCCACCTTCCGTCCTCCGTCGCCTCTCCGCACGGCCCTCTTCCATCCCCGACAGCCTCGCGGCCCCGCGTCCGTATTACCCACCGCGGTAGCCCCGTGCAGCCCCCACTGCTAGCCGCCAACACAGAAAAAGCGGGCGCGGCCCCTCCCCCGGGGCGGAGCGAACGCGAGCTTCGCGCTTCCATTGGTGGATGTCCCTAGTCGTCCTGCCTATCGGGTGACGCACTTCCTGCCCGCCGGTCCGCGCCGTTGCCACGGTACCAAGGAGCATGCGGGGTAGGTGGGGAATTAACACGTTTCTCGCGCGGCTTTCCACACCTTATCCAGCGGGGAGGCTGCCTGTGGCCCTCCACCTCCAGCCCCGCAGTGGCACCCCGCGACCTAAGAGGAGGAAGGGCAGGCATGCAGCGGAAAACTTCCCCAATAGCCGCGGCTCCGCGGACACAAGCCAGTGCCATGTCCCGGGCCTCAGTTTCCCCCGTCTGTACAATCGACCCTGTGGCCTCGGAATCAGCAGTGAGGGCTCTTGCTGTCATATGGCTTGAGCGAGAATCCTGGCTCTGCTACTTACTAGCTGCCAGATCTTGGGCGAGTCACTGAGCTGCGCTGAGCCTCAGTTTCCTCTGTTACATGGGGATGATAATAGTCCCCATGGAATAGTGTGTTCATGAGGTTTAAAAGGACGCACGCTGGAAGTGCGGGAAGTCAGCTACTGTCTTCCTTAGGTATTGTTACGAGAAGCAAATGAAGTTATTAACAGAAGGAATGGACTGTTGGAGGGCACTCATTGGACAAATAGTTGCATCCCAGAGCCTGATCTGGGACCTGGGGATGCAGTCTAGCAGGGAACAGGTAGCTAATTCTAATACAGCAGAAAGTGCAAATATCTATACCTCTGTGATGATAGCTTCAAATCTCTACTTGCCCGGTTACACTCCTGTGATCTTGGACAATTTCTCAACCTCTCTGGACCTCAGTTTCCCTGTAGGCTGTGCAAAGAAAGCAATAACATGTGGTAGGTGAGGGCTTGAGTTGGGGAGTTGGACCATCTGGACCTGAATGCTGGGTCTTCAACTCAGTATGTCTGACACCCAGGACAAAATACTGAAACTCTCCCCCTCAGTTTGCTCACCCATAAATGTAGGGACAATCATAGCACACGGTTGATAGGATCACTGTGAGATTAAATGAGTTAATACACGCAAAACTCTTAGAGTATCTGGCACATAGTAAGGCCTCCATAAGTATAAATTATCTTTACTAATAAAATACTTTATAAAATGTCTTGGGGGCAGTCAAAGAGAAGAACAGCTCTAAGGAGACCCATCTGTGTTTTGTTTGTCCTGCATACTTTTGCACAATTTTGAATTCATTATCAATATTTAAAGCTGAGGCATTTCACATAAAACCCTAAGGTATCTGACAGCTCTTGAAAAATGGGGCAGTCTGGCCACAGTAAGCCAGCATTCCCCTGTGGCAGTCCTTGTTTAAAGCCTGGTAGAGACTATGGCCCTTTGTGATGACATATGTGCTTTCGTGGGGTGTACAGAAGTAAAAATAGGGGCCCGTGAATGGAAGACACTGGGGACACTAACATTTCAGGATCAAAGGGCCAAGAAAAGAGATAGAAAGAAAGGACTCAAGACCAAGTGGTATCCAAAGCAAACAGGCAGGAGAGACTACTGAGTATTAGGGTGTGGTCTGAACCGTCAGCGCTCTGGAGAGGTCAAGAAAGACACACACCGACATTAAGAGCCCACAGAGACAGGAGGAAGCTAGACTGGCCTCCAAGAGAAGTGAGTGCATGGAAGCTGAGGGAGTGGAGAGGGTTGCTGACTACTTCTAGGATGGATGGTTTGGGAAGGGGAGACATGAAGACAGGAGCAGAGGGAATAGCCAACAGAATAAAAACAGGGGAGGGAGGAGGGAATGGGGTCAAGGGCATAGGGAGACACGATTACTCTTGCCCTAGAAAGGAAAGCAGACATTTCTGAAACAGGAGTAAAGGAGGCAACGATGGATGGATAAAGGTTCACCGCTGGTGTTTTCTGTTTTCTCCATAAAGTAGCAAACTCATTCTAAGCAGAGGACCTGGGATCCCAGCTCCATGGAGCCCAGGGATTTGAGGAGAATCAAAGGTTTGGTACCGATGCCAAAGGGAATGCAAAAGTGAGCTGCCAGCTAGGGGTGAAACCATGAATGTGTAGAGAGGATAGTCACTCCTGATCCCCAGGGAACCTCCCAGCCATCATACCAGGGCCCCCAGAGCAGAAGCTCTGTGTGGACTCATCTTGGAGTGGGTCTTGGCTAAACAAATGCAACTGACTATAGAAGTCAAAGCAACTGGAGAGGGTTGGTGGGAGGGTCTTTGAAGTCATCCACCCTCGCTCGGACAGGGAGGAAGGGAGAGTGCTGAGAAGTTAGCAGGGAGGGGGACAGCAACCAGAGGTCCCAGTAAGGTGGATTATGAGGTGATTGTCCTGTCTCAGCATGCCTCCCCCTACAAAAGACAGCCCACTCTCTAGCTGGCTCAGTGAGTAGCCAGACCTTCAAGGACCTTTGATGGGCCAGACATGGGGTTGTTTGCTACAGGACAACTCTGCCAATTAATATCCCTCTGAAAGTTGACCAGGAAAGGTACAGGAGCTCTGTGGACATCACCGTACATAAGACAGGTGGCGGAGACCCTGCCAAATCATAGGCTAAGGGGGTTGGTCTTTTTACCCTGAAGACCACAGAAGCTATCGGGGAGGAAGTGATGAGATCAGGTTTGTAGTTTAGAAAAGAACATCAGCACATCTGTTCTTTTCAAACATACTGGGAACATTTACAGAAATTGACTATGTACCGGCCACAAAGGAAGTCTCAATAAATTCCAAAGAATCTATAGACCACATTCACGAACCACAGTGAAGTAAAATGAAGAATCAACAAAAACACAACCAGAAGGAAACCCCAACCACTTCTAGACCTGAAATTACTAACTGAAAATGTTTCTGAGGGGAGGGTCCTGAAGATAGGATGATCTATTTTTTTTATCATGTACTACTATTATTTATGAAAAAAATAAAACTAAACATGATAAACATGCGTTTGAATTTTCTCTCTTAAGCTGAGTATTCATTAATTTTTATACCTGTGTGTATGTTGAAAGATTTTATAACATTTTTAAGAGAAACAGAACATACATTTGGAAACTGAAAAATACACACATTTAGAAAAGAAAACCAATATAGAAATTACAAAATATTTAGAAATGAATGACCAAAAAAAAAAAAAAAAAAACCCTAATATAATGAAAGAGGTGGGATCCAACTAAAACAATAATAAGAGGGAGGATTTATAGACTTAAGTGTAGTTAATACAAAACAAGAAAAAAATTTAAGTGTTCAAGGTAAGAGGTAGATAGATAACTAAATAACCCAGAGAAAACAGAAAGAAGGAAATAATAAAGCAAAAGGCAGATATGAGTAAAGCAAAAAAGAAAATTAATTAAACCAGTTTCTGGTTTCCATAATCAATTTAATTATGGAAATTAATATTTATTATATCATTATATAATAATTAAATTGATTATATATTATATAATGATATAATAAATATTAATTTCCATAATTAAATTGATTATGGAAACCAGAAACTAGTATTAATTGAAGACTAATACAACAGAGAGACTGCTTGTAAGATTTATTGAAGTAATATTATAAATGGCTAAAGAGAGTATAAAAATCTTAGAAAGCGGAGTGCCTGGGTGGCTCAGTGGGTTAAAGCCTCTGCCTTCGGCTCAGGTCATGATCCCAGGGTCCTGGGATCGAGCCCCACATCGAGCTCTCTGCTCAGCAGGGAGCCTGCTTCCTCCTCTCTCTCTGTCTGCTTCTCTGCCTACTTGTGATCTCTCTCTGTCAAATAAATAAATAAAATCTTAAAAAAAAAAAATCTTAGAAAGCATAAGAGTATACTATGAACAATCTGACGCCAATACATTTGAAAATCTAGATAAAAGGGGCAATCCTTAACAAAAATACAAAATTACAAAACTTGGTCCTAGAAGAGAGGTAGACCAATAATCATCAATGAAATTGAAAAGGCAGTAGGTCTGTTCCAACTCCTAAAATGCCCAGGCTGAGATAGTTTTACTACAGTGATACACATACAATGAAAGAAACACAAAAACAAAAATCTATATCATGAAAACTGTACTGGAGCATGAACAAGACAGAGAAATCTATCCAAACATTCTATGAGGCTACTCTAATCTTGATACCAAAACAAGACAGCAGGACTAAAGAAAATGTCTGGTTCATGTCTATTATAAGCATGAATGCAAAAATTGAGTCTCTTAGTATCTCCAAAGATGGTCTCTTATGATGAGTGATGTTGAGCATTTTTTCCTGCATCTATTGGCCATCAGTATGTGTTCTTTGGGAAAATGTCTATTCAGATAGACATCCTCTGCCCATTTTTAAATGGATTTTGGATTATTTGTTTTCTTTGGTGTTGAGTTGTATAAGTTCGTCATATATTTTGGATACTAATCAGGGAAATGCAAGTCAAAACCACTAGATATCACCTTACACTCGTCAGAATAGCAAAAAAAAAAAAAAGAGAGAGAGAGAGAGAGAGATAACAGGTGTTAGAGAGGATGTAGAGGAAAAGGAACCCTTGTGCGCTGTTGGTGGGAATGCAAACGGGGATAGCCACTGTGGAAGACAGGGTGGCAATTCCTCAAAAATTTAAAAACGGAAAAAAAACAATTTTAAAACGAAAATAGCATACAATCAAATCATTCCATTACTGGCTATTTACTCAAAGAAAACCAAAGCACTAATTTAAAAAGATATATGCATCCCTATGTCTCCAGCAAATTATTTGCAATAGCCAAGATATGGAAGCAATCTAAACAGTCGTCAATAAACAAATGGAGAAAGAAGCCATGACATATATGAATATTATGCCCCCATAAAAAAGGATGAGATCTTGCCATTTGCAACGACATGGATAGACCTAGAGGCTATTATGCTAAGTGAAGTAAGTCTGACCGAGAAAGACAAATATACCGTATGATCTCACTCATATTGCATCTAAAGAAACCCAAAAAAACTCCAAATGAATAAATGAACAAACAAAAAGCAGAATCAGACCTATAAATACAGAGAACAAACGTTGGTTGCTGGAAGGAAGGGGGAGGGGCAAAACGTGTGAAGGGAAGTGGGAGGCACAGGCTTCCAGTTATGGAATGAATAGGTCACGGGAATAAAAGGTACAGCATAGGGAATGGGAGCTACACTTGCGAGCACAATGTAACATACAGAGATGTCAACTCACAGTGCTCTGCACCTGAACTAATGCAACATTGTGTGTCAACAATACTCCAATTAAAAAAAAAGTTAATAGACTGTCTCTTCCAGAAGAGGAAATTCAAATGGCTAAAAGAAGGTGTGGAAAGATGCCCAACCTTACTATCAGTCAGAAATACAAACACCAAAAGATACCAACTAGGGCGCCTGGGTGGCTCAGGGGGTTAAAGCCTCTGCCTTCAGCTCAGGTCATGATCTCAGGGTCCTGGGATCGAGCCCCACATCGGGCTCTCTGCTCAGCAGGGAGCCTGCTTCCCCCTCTCTCTCTGCCTGCCTCTCTGCCTACTTGTGATCTCTCTCTGTCAAATAAATAAATAAAATCTTAAAAAAAAAAAGATACCAGCGGTCTCCCATAAAAAAGACACTGCATCCCCACACATATCTGGTGAAGTTGTAAATATTACAGCTGCTCTGGAGAGCAATTTGATGTCATAGATTGAAAAAGCTCATCTCGCAACTCCACTTCTAGGACTTTAACTGGAGAACATCTCCCTTGCACTCTAGAGAGGTTTGCTGGACAGTGTTGCCAGTAGAAGAAACAACGAGAACATCCTAACTATCCATTAACAAGGAAATGGTAAAGCAGAATATTCATGTGGGATAGAGGATCAAGTAGCATTAAGAGGGATGAATTCACTCCCCAGTATCTATATGGATGAGTCTTTAAAGCATAGAGTGAAGTGGGGCAAAAAACAAGAGGGAATGAGCTGATTCATCTTCAAGTTACTCTGTGTGTAAAACTGACAAAATGCAAAATGGCAGTATCGTCTACTTCCAGGACATGAATCTATGCATATGAAAGTATCTTCTTCTTAAGGATTGGAAACACTGACACACAACTGACACCAGGAGACCTCTAGGAAAGGGAAGAGAGGAGTGGGATGGAGATAAAGGAGTCTTGAGGCTTATCTGTAATACCTGAATTTTAAAATGCAATAACAAAATTATATATTCATATAGTGTTTCTCCAATTTTCCAGTAGAGGCAAATATGCCTAAATGCCAACAGCGGTTCATGATGAGTGCTGGGAAAATGGACGGCTGTCACTTTGTTCACTTTCACTGTTCTGTATGTAAAAACAGTTTCTCATGGAAGAGTGAACATACAAAAATGAATGAAGTGGGGGCGCCTGGGTGGCTCAGTCGTTAAGCGGCTGCCTTCGGCTCAGGTCATGATCCCAGGGTCCTGGGATCGAGCCCCACATCAGGGTCCCTGCCTGGCAGGAAGCCTGTTTCTCCCGCTGTCGTTCCCTCTGCTTGTGTTCCCTCTCTTGCTGTGTTTCTCTCTGTCAAATAAATAAAATCTTTAAAAAAAAATGAATGAAGTGCATATTTTTGGTTTTTCTAGAAGTACATGGCCATCAAATCAACAAGACAGTAAACAACAAATGTTGGAGAGGATGTGGAGAAAGGGTTGTTGGTGGGATTGCAAGCTGGTGCAGCCACTTTGGAAAACAGTGTGGAGATTCCTCAAGAAATTAAAAATAGAGCTAACTTATGATCCTACAATTGCAATACTGGGTATTTACCCCAAAGAAGTAGATGCAGTACAAAGAAGGGCCACATGGACCCCAATGTTCATAGCAGCAATGGCCACAATCACCAAACTGTAGAAACTGTGGAAAGAGCCAAGATGCCCTTCACCAGACGAATGGATAAAGAAGACAGGGTGTGTGTGTACACATATATACATACATACACACACACACACACACACACACACACAGGAATATTATGCCTCCATCAGAAAGGACGAATATCCAGCCTTTGACCCAACATGGACGGGACTAGAAGAGATTATGCTAAGTGAAATAAGTCAAGCAGAGAGAGTCAATTATCATATGGTTTCACCTACTTGTGGAGCATAAGGAAAAGCATGGAGGACACTGGGAGAAAGAAAGGAAGGGTGAATTGCGGGAAATCAGAGGGGAGACGAAACATGAGACTATGGACTCTGAGAAACAAACTGAGGGTTTTGGAGGGGAGGGGGTGGGGGGTTGGGTGAGCCTGGTGGTGGGTATTGAGGAGGGCACGTATTGCATAGAGCACTGGGTGTAGTGCATGAACAATGAATCTTGGAACACTGAAAAAATAAAATAATTAAAAAAAAAAAAGAACCTGGCCGTCGATGGAAAGGGGAAGAAGCAAGATCAGGATTCACTAGAGCCCAAGTCAGACCTTTTCCACTTTTCCAGGATGATCCTCTTTCCTATCTATACACTCACATATTTTTTGGATTCATTATATCTTTGGTTGGATCTGGTGGAGATGATGGGGATGAGCCAGCAGAGCAGAAAGGGAAAGTGATTCCCCCCTACTCATCCTTCTTCTTGGAGGGCTGGTGACAGGTCCCAAAGGTCAATTTTAAAAACAATTCCTGTTTAAAGTCCAGGAAGACTCAGACACAGGATTAAGAAATATGCCCACTGCCAGACGCGGTGTAGACTATTTCAATCTTTCCAAAGGGCAATTGGGCTGTGCTCATCCACAGTGCACAGATATCATGTCATTTGACCTTGTAATTCCCCTTCTGGGAATCCATCTGAGGAAATAATCAGACACACACCCAAAGGTTAATGAAGAGAAAAGAAAAAAAAAAAGTGCATCAGAGCCTTAATTTTATCAGGGAAGAAAGGCAACAACTTGAATGTCTCCAAAGAGCTAAAGAGAGGAATGGCCAGAATAAATAAAAATCCTGCAGAATATTAAGTGGCCTAAAAATCATGTTTGCAAAACACAGTTGAGGTCAGAAAAAAAAAGCCATAACGCAGAATATTTTAAGAGAGAGAGAGAAAACTAGAGAATACGTGTACCAAAATATTATCAGTGACCATCCCTGATTGGGGAGATTATAGATAATTTTTCTTCCTGTCGCTTTCTTATATTTTTCAACTTCTTACCAAAAGCAGTTTTTTAAATTTCATAATCCTAAAAAATATCATTTTTCAAAATAAATGGAGTCTGTGATCATAAAGACTTTTGGTATAATAAAATGGATACTATGTATAATTAGAAGGTCATTAAAGCCATAGATATACAGCGTCTAAGAATTGCTTTATGTGAGTGAATGTTCCATATAACTAGATTATCCCTTCAAGCATGAGCATTTTAAAAACTTTTTCTATTTTCTGTGCTAACCATTCTAAAATATACACTTATCTGCCACCGTGAGAAGACAATCACTTTTTGTGATGGGTACAGGGACATCTTTGAGGACAATGACTATGCTTTTCTGCCGTTACACAAAGTACCCCGACTAATGCAGGTTGTTAATTATAAAAATGAAAAGATCGTGCTTGGGCACCTGGGTGGCTCAGTCGGTTAGGCATCTGTCTTTTGCTCAGGTCATGATCTCAGTGTCCTGGGATCAAGTCCCGCATCGGGCTCCTTGCTCAGGAGAGAGTCTACTTGTCCTTCTCACTGTGCTCCTCCCTCTGCTTTCTCCTTCTCTCAAATAAACAAATGAAATCTTTTAAAAATAATAATAATAAGCTCATGCTTTTCCACCTCCTTCCCTCTGTCAAGCCATCAGCAGCCCTACTTTCTTCTTATAATCACCTTCTTTTGATGTCCCTTAGCCTGAGCGAACAAATGTCCAGTCTTATTAGAAAAGTGGCCATACAAGGTTTAAAAGATGACCAGCAAGCTGGCACTCTAAGAAATATTAAGGGGGGTTCTATAAAAGAAGAAAGAACCCAAGAGTGACATAGAACAGAAATTTGCAGAGACAATCTATAGAAACAAGGACTCCACAACATGACACAACTGACACAACATGGTGTCAATAAACACTGATCTTTCAATAATCACTCTCAACATGAACGGCCTAAATTCTCCCATAAAACGGCACAGGGTTGCAGACTGGATAAAATGACAGGACCTGTCCAAATGCCGTCTACAAGAGACACACTTGGAACCTAAAGATACATCCAGACTGAAAGTGAAGGGACGGAGAACCATCTTTCATGACAACAGGCCTCAAAAGAAAGCTGGGGTAGTGATTCTCTTAACAGATAAATTAGATTTTTAAGCTAAAGCCTATAGTCAGAGATACAGAAGGACACTGCATCATTCTTAAAGGGTCTGTCTTCCAAGGAGATCTAACAATTGCAAATATTTATGCCCCCAACATGGGAGTAGCCAACTATTAATCAAAATAAAGAGTCATATTGATAAGAATACATTAATTGTAGGGGATCCTAACATGCCACTCTCAGCAAGAGACAGATCATCTTAGCAGAGAAGTCAAGCAGAGAAAGTCAATTATCATATGGTTTCACTTACTTGTGGAGCATAAGGAATAACATGGAGGACATTAGGAGAAGGAAATGAAAAGTGAATTGGGGTAAATCGGAGCATGAGAGACTGTGGACTCTGAGAAACAAACTGAGGGTTTGGAGGGTAGAGAGCTAGGGGGTTGATTGAGCCTGTGGTGAGTATTGAGGAGGGCACGTAGAGCATGGAGCACTGGGTGTGGTGCATAAAGAATGAATTTTGGAACACTGAAAAAGTAAAATAAAATTTAAAAAAAAAGAAAGAAAGAAAAGTGGCCATAAATAAATAAATATAAATATCAGTAAAGTGTGCAAGTTTTAGTATAGAGAATTTGTTACACTTATTTTTCCTTTCGGGACCCTGTTTTGTTCTCAACAATTTTCTAAAACGATAGCGAAGCTGCCAGGGGAGGTTTCCAGACAACATGCAAGGTCTTTGTGATCTCCTGAGGGACTGACAAAGAAAGCGAATCAAAGGTTGAATTCACAGCAAGCTACTCAAAGCCCCAAATCTGGTGTCCTCCCACATGGGCCTTTTGAGGGTTCTAGAAACTTCAGTGACCTGTTGGCATCACACTGGGGCATCCCACACTTGTTCCTCGGAGGGTGGACGGTGAACTAGCAGCATCGCATCCCCTGAGGAGCTTGAGAGACCTCTGGGAAGATGAGGCTGAGGCGCCTCCCCATTCCCTACACCCCCCCACCAGGCCCCACCCCCACTGACCAACTGGAGCAGAGTCTATATTTCAACAAGTCCCGCAGGTGAATGACAAGCATGCGCAAGTTCAAGAAGCATTGATTTTGAGCACACTTACATTTATTCACTTCTCCCACTTGCCATGTTCTTAAAGCTTGCTCCAACAAAAACATTTTCTCTCTCTCTTTTTCTGTCACTGGGAGCAGGCTGTAAATTGTTTTTCATTGCACATGCATTTCTTTTTTTTTTTTAAAGATTTATTTATTTATTTGTTTGTTTGTTTGTTTGTTTGTTTGTTTATTTGACAGAGAGAGATCACAAGTAGGCAGAGAGGCAGGCAGAGAGAGGGGGAAGCAGGCTCCCCGCTGAGCAGAGAGCCCGATGTGGGGCTCGATCCCAGGACCCTGAGATCATGACCTGAGCCGAAGGCAGAGGCTTTAACCCACTGAGCCACCCAGGCGCCCCCATGCATTTCTTTTTAAATGGACAAAAGCAGAGAATTCCCTCTTTTCTGTGGTCCTCCATTAGCTCAGCAGCTTCCCAGGACACTTTTTATTCTTTTAATCTTTTTAAGTGGGCTCCCATGCCCAGCGTGGAGCTCGATGAAGGGCTCGAACCCACCGCACTCTGATCAAGACCTGAGATCATGAGTCATACACTTAACCCACTGAGCCACCCAGGTGCCCTTCTTTTTTTTTTTTTTTTTTCTGATTTGAAAATTGTTAATTCCTTTAGGAACAACAAATAGTTCCAGATCGCTGCTTCTCCCCTTTTCCTACAATATGATGTTAAACATCAGTATAGGGGGTGGGTGGGACACAAAACTAACAACCCTACATCAAGACTGGTCATGAAGTAAGAGCTCAGCAAATATTGTTGTCATTCTGATGTGTTAAAATTATTTTTAGTCTTTGCATTTAATAAAGTTTTCTTGATGTTATGACAACCTGTGATAACATGAGAAGTATATATGAACTCTGATATATGGAGATATATAAAAACAATATATATAGATTTATGTGACATATAGGATATAATGATATGTAGTATGATACATATGATATGAGATATCGTGATATATATACATATAGCACTATTATCATAAAACAGAAGTGTCATTGGATTTTCAAATCTCTTAATTAAAACTCACTTGTGGGGCGCCTGGGTGGCTCAGTCGTTGGGCGTCTGCCTTCAGGTCAGATCATGGTCCCAGAGTCCTGGGATCGAGCCCCGCATCGGGCTTCCTGCTCTGCGAGAAGTCTGCTTCTCCTGCTGCCATTCCCTCTGCTTGTGTTCCCACTCTCGCTGTGTTTCTCTCTGTCAAATAAATAAAAAATCTTTAAAAAAAAAAAAATTAAAAAAAAATAAAACTCACTTGTATCCCCACTAACTAAAAAGCATATAATCACTTACTCCTCACAATCCTAGTGTAGCTCTTTCTACCCATGGGTCCTCTCCGTGTACTATAACAAAAGCACCTTTTTTGCGCACGGGTTGGGGGGGAACCTCACTTGCAAATGGTTTTGGAAACAAAGGTTAAAAAGAAAGCACCTAGTTGACTCACCACATTTTTCATTTTCATTTAATTTTTTGCCTTCCTCCTAATGAATGATCGAGAGCCTTAGAAGGCATACCGCAGGGTGCTAGAATGCAAAGATGAGTCTCTGTCCTTGTAGTCAGTTTGATTTAAAAAATAGCTGATTAAAAAAAAGATAAGTACACATTAGTTAAGTGTAGTCAATGAAACTGCTAAGTGGTCTTAGAATTTACCAGTTAAGCTAGTTTAGGTGCCAGAAGTGGACTCCGGATAACTTAAGCCAAAAAAGAAAAAAAAAAGTTTATTGGAAGGATATTGGGCATATGTTTATTATTCGGGATAGTCAAGGTCATGGTGCTGTAACAAACATCCCCTACATGTTATTTGGAGGGTATGCCACACATCCCACGTGGGTCCACAGAGGCTCTGCTCTGCACTCACTCGGGGACTTTGTAGCCACATCACCCAAACATGAAGCCTCAGGGACCGGGCAGGGTTGTCTAGAGCCTGGAGGCTGGCTTGGGGGCTTTTTTCTGCCTCAGCCTGAAAGTGACATGTGTCATTTCTATCTATTGTCATCAGTCAGAACTGGTCACGTGGCCTGCCTCACGGCAGGGAGCTGGGAAACTTTTGGGGACAAATGGAATAACCGCCGAGCTCACTGTTCATGGTACAGGGAGGTTCACACCATCACACCATCCTTTCTAAAAAGCTGAAGCTTCCCCTCTCGAGCCCAACAGGGATCTGAGCACCTTGGGAGGCCTGGCCAGCAGGAGAGGCGGGCAGCTGTCATGCTTTTGCCTATCTTTCTGTCTCTCGTCTCGGGATCTGCCCTGGAGGAAGGGAGCCGCTGATCGGTTCCTGCTGGGTTTTATGTTCCACCCAGGACAGAGGTAAGGGGACAAGCTGACCGTCTTACGGCAAAAGGGAGATGAGTGAAGGTGGGCCAACGTACCCAACTCTGCGGGCTCCATATAACGGTGGTTTAAGAGGAGGGGTGGCATTCAAGACGAGCCTTGGAGGAAGGGATGTGTTGGATGAGGAGGAAAGATCACCCAGGCCAAGGGCAACAGAAGCGAAGCACAGATGCGGGAGAGGGGCAGGCATCCGCAAGAAAGAGAAAAGGAGTCGAGCGTGATCCGAAGAAGTGGTTGTCAGTTACAGTTTCACCACAACTGCCCTGGCTTGTCTTTGCTCCATCTGGACACAAGTGGGCAGGGACTGGCTGGAATGGTGCAACCTCCATCACGACTTTGAGCCCATGCTCTTCTGTGTTGGCTGCGATTCTCCGCTCTCCTCCACGCGACCACCTTTGTGGCTAGCTGACACTGATGGTCTGGGCACGAGTGGACTGCCTCTTAGGGAAACTGAGGGGACGAAGGTGGAACCTGCTGGGTCATCTTGGTGTAAACCGGCAAAACATCAGATCCGCTGCTAGGATCTAGGAGTTAAGCTATTGCATGGGACCGGAGGGGGCTGCAGCAGATCGTGACTGCTGGGAGACAGGGCGGCCTTGGGGCCATGTCTGGAGACCAGCTGCCAAGGAGGATGTCCCCGGGCTTAGGCGTCCCACCCCCAAGCTCCAGCGTGAGGTATGCAGTGGGAAGTGGGGGGTGTCGGAGGAAAGAGAAGTTGGTGGCTGGGTCGTAGAGTCTAAAGAGTTTATGCCAACCCAGAGAGCTTGAACTTCTAAAGCACAAATGAGAATGACGGCAGCTGGGGAGGGGCACAGAGGTCTTTCTCTACACGCTGAGCCTCTTTCCAGATTTGCCCTTTTTGTCTTATTGGCCCGGATGGGATCACATTGCCACCCCTTGCTGCAAACGAGTCTGGGAAAGTGAGAATCTATTCTGGGGGAATGGGACTCCTGTTGATTTATTCTCTAGGTGTGGGCTATTGCAGGCTGAATGAAGTGGGAAGGAAGAAGGGCCTGGGTTATCTGTCCTGGGGGCGGGGAGGGATATACAGAGGTAGCCACTAGCAATGCAAAGCAGGGAAGGGTGTTACTTAAGGCCTGGACCAGGGCGGAGGCGACAGGAAGAGGAAAACAGGTCAGATGTGAACATGGATACACCAGTGGAGTGAAACGACTATGGCAGCTCGTGCTTATGCTTACCTTTCGTGAGAGAGAAGGAGAAGGAGAAAGAGAGACAGCAACAGAGACAGAAAGAGGGAAGTCAAAGATGAGGACATGGTTTCCAGCTTGCTTAACTGGATGGTGAGGCCATAAACCCAGGCTGAGAACACAGAGAAGAAGTGAGGTGGGAGAAAGATGACTTTAGTCTTAAGCATTTGGAGTTTGAGAGATCTGAGAGTTAGCTCGGGGCAAATGCTCACAAGGCAAGGTTCTGGTTACTTTTGGTCAAATTCAGTCCAGAAGCAATCTTCCTGGTATTATTGGAAGGTCGATAGTCACCTCGTGCTGCGTCAGAGTGCCTAGTCATTGCCCTCACTTTGTCTCATCACGTAGAGATGTTATCATCTCACATCCTCACAAGAAGGATATGATAAGTATAGGATAATGAGATATTTTGAGAGAGACCACAATAACCTATCCTTTATTATAGTACATGATTACAAGTGTTCTATTTTATTCACAGTTATGTGATTAACTTTTTATCGTACCTAATTTATAAATTAAACTTTATCACAGGCATGTATGTGTTGGAAAAATATAAGGTTCGATACTACCTGGAGTTTCAGGCATCTACTGGGTATCTTAGGACAGACCCGTCTCCCCTTGGATAAGGGGAAGATTACTGTAGTCAATACCATGCTATGAAATTATGTCTCTGCTTCTGCAAGGTCCAAAAGAATGTACATCCAAGTACTCACAGAGGCTCCTTCTGGGAAGAGGGATGGGCTGAGGGAAGGGGGGTTTCCGGGGAAAATGTTCATTGACATTGTATACTTCCGCATTGCTGAAGCTTTGATAATGGGCATGAGGGGAAAGTATAGTTAGATATGAACTGAACAAGAAGGAGAATGGTAGAGGAACAAGAGAGGATGTGGCGAACGCTTCCATCAAGAAGAAAATGAGAGGGGCTCCTGGGTGGCTCAGGCGGTTAGGCCTCTGCCTACGGTTCAGGTCATGATCTCAGGGTCCTGGGATCGAGCCCCGCATCGGGCTCTCTGCTCAGCAGGGAGTCTGCTTCCCCCTCTCCCTGCCTCTCTGCCTACTTGTGATCTCTTTCTCTCTGTCAAATAAATAAATAAAATCTTTTAAAAAAATTAAAAAAGAGGAGGATGAGAAAGAAGAGGGGGAGGTGTTTAGACAATTAGAGGATAGGGATTGAACCCTGGGAGAAGAATGGGATGCAGAGGTGGAGGAAGACTGAAGGAGAGCCTGAAAAAGACGAGGTTTGTGTTTCGAAACTTCATTACTGACCCTAGACAGTACGGGTGATGTGCAGATGAAATATGGTCATATACTTGTGATGGGGTTCGGGGAAGGGCACCCCAAAATATGCCACTTCGGCATATTATTTTGAATTCAAGTTATTTAAGAAACAGCCAGTGCCAGAGGGACCCTCCCCTGTCCCCCTGACCCTCCCCTGTCCCCGCCCCCCTATGCGGAGAGTGCCTTCCCTGCACCCGGAAGGGAAAGGCACCCTTACCACCAGAGATGGGGAACTCAGGGCCCAGAAGGCTGTAAAAACAACTTCTTCATTAATTTGCTTACCTCCAAGCCCAAAGTGCTTTGTGTTCTCAATTCTTCACAAATGTATCGTGTCTTTGTCTAAAAAGTATGAAAAGCTGCCTGCTCTGGTTGCTTCTTAGAGTCTCAGATTTTTATGAGCCCCTATGCGTATGAGGTTAAGGCTGTCTTTCTCCTGTTCATCTGTCTTATGTCAACTTAATTATTAGGCCTGGCTGAAGAACCTGGAAGTAAAGAAGGGAAAAAAGATTTTTCTTCCCTACGTACAGAAATGTGAGCCCTTGTGAGAACACGGGAACTCAAGAAAGCAGAGAAATCGTATTTCTCAGCTACCTATCCTGAAAAGACCGGCCATGTCCTTCAAGTGTCTTATCCACCACCCCTCTCTTTTTAGACTGTCTTTGGCCCACTGTAGAACTACCCCAACCGAGAAGTATATGAGCCCGAACAAGGTGCATGCCCGTTATCCCTGCGACATCCTGCATGACCATGGGACCGGTAGTCATTGTGGTAAAAATAGGCTGTGCATTCGTCTTTCCCACGAAATTTTGTCTAGCCACAGAATTAACCAGAAACAAGAGAAGCGTAACCCCTGCCCCTCCTTTTCTCAGCAACAGAGAGACAGAGTCTTTGATACAACAGAATGAATAACGTACCACAACTAAGTTAGAAAGACGGCTGACAAAGGTTAGCAGGGGAGAGCTTCTTTGCCAGCCAACAGCCTTCGGACAGACCCGAGGTTCCAACTGAGATTACGGGATGCCCCAGATTAAATGAACAAGACTGTGTGATAAGATGAGCAAACACAAAGCCAGAGGAATCTGGATTATTCACTTGCGAGTTATTCTTCTCCCCCTGTTTGGTATTTCTATTTACTGTGTGTTTACTGGCTTTCCTATGAACACACTGCAGAAGTACACATAAGGCCAACACACACATGAGTGGGCCAAGAAGCATTACCCATCTATGACCTCAGTTGGCAGCCAGCTCTCGTGCTAATGTGAGGGAGTAGGAGGTGCTCATCAAAAACCCACTTACCTGAGCCTCTAGAAGTCCAAGATTTCCACTCCAGTGTTGCTGCTTTCTTTCAATAGTCATGGAGCATAAGTTTCTGTAATAACATATGCAATGGAAGAGTTTCAGTGGCTTACACCAACAAAAAGTGGCTTTCATAACAAAGACATTTCAGATCAAATCTGCCAAAGTGTTCTAAGGTAGGAGGTTCCAGGGTTGGGGCAGCAACTCAACAATGTTATAAAGATCCCTGACTCTTCCATCTTTCCACTCTGACATCTTCCACATGCTGATTTTCCTAGTGAGCTCTGCCCTCATGGTCACAAAATGACTGCCACGGCTCCAAGCATGGCCTTTCTCCATGTCAATGTCCAATGTCTCTTTCCATTTTCCTGTCTTTATCAGAGGGGGAACTCTTTCTCAGAAGCCTCTGGTACATTCTCATTCTAGTCCTGTTGCCCCAGATTGGGTCACATACTCATGCCCAGCTGGAAAGCAAGGCTAGGAGATGAGTACTTTACATTTTCAGTTTCTGTAGTGGGAGAAAAGAGCTGGGAATGACTGTTAGGTAGGCAACCAAACAACACTTCAAGTAACAATAATGAGAATAAAAAGTATTACAGCAGCTACTATCAGTCGAGTCGTTGATACATGTCAGGCACTGTTTTCAGGAATCAACATGCATTACTTTGGTTCCTCCCAACCACACTACCAGGAGATTGTATTATTGCTGCCATTTTATAAGCATGGAAACTGAGGCTCAGAGAGGTTAGAAAACTTGCCATTGTCGCAATCAGAAAGCCCACTCTTCGCTTTGGAGAGCAAGGTCAATGAGGTAGTAATTGATCTCCAAAGACTCACAATTCTGCAGAAGGTCCAGGCAGGGAAATAAATCACTGGAATGTGGTGAAGTAAGTGCTAATCCATGTGTAACAGGGTGTGCGTTAGCAAGAAACTGTCTGGCATCAGCCCCCTTGCCCCCTTCCTTAGGCAAACCAGACCACACTTGGTTTCTACTGAAATCTCTCAGGAAGGGAGCAGAAGTGTTGGTGTGTATGTATGGAGGTGGGGGGCACAGTGTAGTTGGGCAGAAGCAGGGAGCCTCCCGAGGTGGAGAGTTCCCCAAATCCAGGGGAGGGGGTGGAGGCATTTGAGGGTTGCGTGACAATGCAACCTTGCAGTGCGCAGGGAAGTGACAGGACCCCAGTGGGACCTGCATGATGTGAGGAGGGGGCGCCCAAGCAGGGAAGGGGCAGTGAGGACACTCACCCTCCTTCTGGGGGCAGACAGAGTCAGACAATAGCCACTCAATGGTGCATTTTTTTTTTTTTTAAAGATTTTATTTATTTGACAGAGAGAAACACAGTGAGAGAGGGAACACAAGCAGAGGGAATGGTAGCAGGAGAAGCAGGCTTCCTGCAGAGCAGAGAGCCCGATGCGGGGCTCGATCCCAGGCCCCTGGGATCTGACCTGGGCCAAAGGCAGCCGCTTA
>JAQQSY010000061.1:0-14739 GCA_028646535.1 Procyon lotor
CCACCCCTCCTAAACCCTCAATTTGTTGCTCAGAATCCACAGTCTCTCATGGTTCATCTCCCCCTCTGATTTCTCCCTATTCACCTTTCGCTTCCTTCTCACATTGCCCTCCATGTTTTTCTTTATGCTCAGCACGTAAGTGAGACCATAAGGTAATTGGCTCTCTCTGCTTGACTTCTTTCACTCCGCATAATCTCTTTCAGTCCCATCCATGTTGATACAAAAGTTGGGTATTCATCCTTTCTAATGGAGGCATAATATTTCTTTGTATATACGGACCATATCTTCTTTATCCATTCATCTGTTGAAGGGCATCTTGGTTCTTTCCACAGTTCGGCAATTGTGGCCATTGCTGCTATGAACTTTGGGGTACAGTGGCCCTTCTTGTAATGCATCTGCTTCCTTGGGGTAAATACCCTGTAGTGCAATGGCAGGGTCATAGGGTAGCTCTATTTTTAATTTCTTGAGGAATCTCCACACTGTTTTCCAAAGTGGCTGCACCAACATTCTTGAGCATGTTGGTCTTTAGCCTCCAAAGTGTTTGAATTCCTTCCAATCTTTTTCTTGTGGTTGAGTTCCAGTTTCAAAGCATTGTGGTCTGAGAAAATTCAGGGAATCATCTTAATCTTTTGGTAGTGGTTGAGTCCTGATTTGTGAACCAGTATGTGGTCTATTCTGGAGAAAGTTCCATGTGCTCTGAGAATAATGATATTCAGTTGTTTTAGGGTGAAATATTCTTTATATATCTATGACATCCATCTGGTCCAATGTGTCATTCAAAGCTCTTGTTTCTTTCTTTTTTTTTTTTTTAAGATTTTATTGAGTTATTTGACACACACACAGAGAGAGAGAGAACACACGAAGGCAGAGAGAAAGAGAGATTAGAATGAGGCAGAGAGAGAGAGAGAAAGAGAGAGAGAGAGAGAGAGAGAGAGAGAGAGAGAGAGAGAATCTGGCTCCTTGTGGAGCAGAAACAGGATGTGGGGCTCTATCCCAAGACCCTGAAATCATGAAATGAGCCAATGGCAGAGGCTTTAAGCCACTGAGTCATTCAGGCACCCAAAGCTCTTCTTTTTTTATTGATTTTCTGTTTAGATGATCTGTCTGTTACTGAGAGTGGCTTGTTAAGATTGCCTACTATTAGTGTATTCATATCAATATGACCTTATTTTGATTAACATTTGCCTTATGTATTTTCTGGTCTTATATTGGAGGCATAAATGTTTACAATTGTTAGATCTTCTTGGAGGATAGGCTCTTTCAGAATGATGTAGTGTCCTTCTGTATCTCTGACTACAGAGATACGTCTTTAGCTGAAAATCTAATTTATCTGATAGGAGAATTGCCACCCCAGCTTTGATTTGAGGCCCATTGGCATGAAAGATGGTTCTCCATCCTTTCACTTTCAGTCTGGGTGTATCTTTTGGTTCCAAATGAGTCTCCTGTAGACAGCATATGGACGGGTCCTGCCTTTTTATCCATTCTGCAACCCTGTGCTGTTTTATGGGGGCATTTAGGCCATTCACGTTGAGAGTGATTATTGAAAGATAAGTGTTTACGGACATCATGTTGCCCATTTGGTCCTTGTTTCTATCGATTGTAAATTTCTGTTCTAAATCACTCATGAGATCTTTCTACTTTTATAGAACTCCCTTTAATATTTCCTCCAGTGCCGGCTTGGTGGTCACATACTCTTTTAATCCTTGCTTGTCTTGGAAGCTCTTTATCTCTCCAGCCATTTTGAATGTCAGCCTTGCTGGATAGAGTATTCTTGGCTGCATGTTCTTCTCGTTTAGTGCCCTGAATATGTCTTGCCAGCCCTTTCTGGCTTGCCAGGTTTCTGTGGACAGGTCTGATATTATTCTAATGGGTCTTCCTCCATATGTAAGGGATCACTTCCCCCTAGCTGCCCTTAGGACCTCTTGTCTAAAATTATAATTTGGAAATTTGACTACGACGTGTCTCACTGATTTTCTAGACTTGTTGATCTTGGCAGGTGTCATTTCTGCCTCTAGGACACGACCCCTTGTTCCATTCCCCAGACTGGGAAATTTTCATTCAGAATTTGGTCAGCTATATCTTCCAGTCTTCTTTCTCTACCCCCTCTGGGATTCCAATAATTCTGACATGGAAACATTTCATGGCGTCATTGATTTCCCTAAGTTTCTTCTCATGATTCCTGATCCGTTTGTTCCAGATCTCCTCCTGATCTCTTTTCTGTTCTTATCCTCTAGATCACTAATTCTATCCTCTGTCTCCATAACTCTAGCTGTTAGACTATTTAGATTGGATTGGATCTCACTGACAGCGCTTCTTACATTGGCGATACTGGTTCTCATTTCTGCCCTTAGAGATTCTATTTTGTCATTAATGTTTTTCTCCACCTTAGGCATTGCCAGGATAATTGTCAGCCTGAATTCCCTTTCCAACATACTGCTTATATCCATGTCCAATAGTTCTGAGGAACCAGGTGCAGTCTCTGGGTTTTTCTCTGTTGGTTGTTCCTCCGTCTATTTATTTTGATGGGAAGTGGATGAAAGGATGTATAGCTGCATATTTCAGCCACAATCCAGACAGTGTGCACTCTGGAAGGTTTAGGAGCAGTTGGGATTCACCACAAAAAAGAAAGAATGAGGATAAAAAAGATAGAAAGAGAAAAATACAAAATCCCAGCCAGAATAGGCCCCCAAAATAAGATTTATAAGGTATGTAGATCAACATGAACAAACATATAGACTAACAAAAGTAAATGACAAGAAATAAAAGAACCTAGTGAGAATGAACCCCAGAAATGAGATTTATATAATACCAGAACTAAAGCAAATACATAGAAACACTGACAGAAGGATAAGATGGGAGGGTTGTTATAACTTCTCGTGGGCAAGGAAGGTTATTTCAGGTCTTCCTGCATTTATCATTGCATTAAACCTCTTTTTGTAATGTTAAGTAGTTTAACAAAAAAAAATAAAGACCAAGAAATGTGAAAACAGGTGAATAAAATAAAAAAGAATAGAAAGAGAATAAGGAAGAAAAAAAAAACTTGTATCTATGAAATATACAGGTTTGAGCGTATTATCAGGTGCTTCATATATTGATTTCCCCTGATGTTGGTGATTTAAAATTTTATGGGGACCCTGTGGTTATAGTCCTTTTGTTTTTTTGATTTATCTTCTGGGGGAGAGGACTGCTGCATTGTTTTCCAGTCAGTCTTGCTTGGGCTGAGTCACTCTGCCCCTCAATCAAGAGGCTGTGCTCTGTGGAAACTGGTTTCTCAGTCTTTCACTCTGTGAAGGCTTTTGGCCTTTCGTCATTTTTTCACATTTTTGGAGAGTCCATGCGAAGAATCTGCCTGTATGTACCCAGACCTCTGCTTCACAGAGAAGCCTCAGTCTGGTCCCCTCTGTGTTGTCCAAAATACAAAGTTCTCCTCCACAAAATTCTGCTTAGTGCAGCCTGTTTCAGGTTTGGCGCACTCAGCAGTTCTGTGACTCCCTGGATGCTCCCCTGCTCTCTAGGCTCCAGGCTCCAGCAGGGTGTGGTCAGATTCATGCCCAAGATTAGGCTGACTGCCTGCATTCTCTCCATTCTCTCTGGGCAGGCTGGTTGCAGCCAGACTCTGCTGATGCAGGTGACCAATGTCTTGCAGCCCAGGGTGTACAGTCCAGTGAGCGCTGTACACAGAGAAAAGCTGCTGGCTCCTCGACCACACCAGATTCTCTAAGGTGCTTGCAGGAGTGCCTGCCTCACCTACAAAATGGTGTAAGGAGCAGAAAGCTGCAGGTTCCGGAGCCGCAGGCTTGACACCCCTGACCAATCTTTCTTTGAGGCAAGTGGTGTCCTTCCTGGGAACATGGGCCCAGGCCCGTGCCCGCGTCCACCTCCTTCCACTAGTTGCTCCTGAGAACATTTTGCTCTTCTTAAGTGTTTTTAATCAGATTCTAAGTTATTACTGTTCCCCAACCACCGGGCACTTTCCTTTGGGGTATTACTCTCCTTGCACTGCTTCTGGTGGCTCCCTCACCCTTTTGTTTATCCTCAGATATCTGTTCGAGTGTCCCCACTTTGCTTTACCTGTCCACTGCTGTCTTCTTCTCCCGTAGAGATCCAGAAGTGAATAATCTTGTTCCTCAGGCTGATTTCATGGGTGTTCAATGTGTTCTGGTAGATATCCAGTTCACTTTTGGGGACAGGTTGCAACAGGATCTCCTACTTCCCTGCCATCTTTCCCCTCTCCACCATATTGTCCCTTTCTATGTCCCTGAGAGAGAGAGAGAAAAACCAGCATCACAGCTGTGTAAATGCAAAGGGAGATATTTTCTCCCAATTTCAGTCCTGGATATTCCAGGGAAGTTCTGTGGGCCCAAGAAACTGAGATGAAGGAAAAGGAGAGTGACATTTTTTTCTTGTTTTGGACATTACAGCTTTCCATTTGTCCATCCCTGTGATGGTATCACGTGCTCGTGTGGACACACATGAAAACTCAGGGTTGTACTCACGATCATGATCAACATAGTTGACCAACACAGTTAACCATCAGACAGATTATTTAACGCACACAGACCTTAAAAAATTGGAGTAGTGTCTGGGCCTGACCTGCTAAGCAAACAGCACAGGTAATGGAGCAGACACAGTTGGAAGGATGGCCAGCAGTAGACAGTCAGAGGAACAGCAGGAGCAATGTAATCTTTCAATAGTGGAGAAAGGGCAGGTTTCATTTCAAAAATTTTGTTTTCTGAACAAAAGAGACACTGAAACAAGAAAAGAGGTGGTGAACACCCAGTTTCTTAATCAGTAATGTATATTGTTATGCCATGTGTTTCTGGAGCCTGGAAATTGTTTCTGGGAATCCTTATCTGTGGTCGTCCATGGGGATGGCCATTCTGTGTCTTGCCAATGGTGACCAGAGTCTATTTTGTGTACTGTGAGTGAATCCAGAATCACCTTCCTTTAATTCTGATGGGTGTGTAGATGTCAGCAGTACTTGGTAAGGTCCTTCCTAGCAAGGTGGCATTGTGCACTCTCTGAAGACATGATGCACTTTCTAAGTAAGTCCTTGTAGAAAGGGGTGGCAAGGCTTGTCAGGGGCAGAGGCCACATCCTCCAAATTTGCTAGATGGTTCGTGGACATAGCTAGACATGGCATCATCTTGTTCATTTAAGTCCTCACTAAGTTCTCTTAAACTAGGAATGTAGGGTTAAGGATTTCTTTATAAAATATTCTTTCAAAAGAGGTCAATCCATGCCTCCAATTTGGAACATTCCACATATCGTTAATGGTCAAGGAAGATGCGGTCCATATATATGATGGACTACTATGACTCCATCAGAAAAGATGAATGCCCAACTTTTGTGTCAACATGGATGGGGCTGGAAGAGATTATGCACAGTGAAATAAGTCAATAGGAGAGAGTCAATTGTCTTTGGTCTCACGTGTGGAGCATAAGGAAAAACATGGAGGGCATGGTGAGAAGGAAAGGAAGGGTGAATGGGGGGAAATCGGAGGGGGAGATGAACCATGAGAGTCTGTGGATTCTGAGCAATAAACAGAGGGTTTTGGAGGTGTGGAGGTGGGGAGTTGGGCAAGCCTGGTGGTGGGTATTGAGGAGGGCATGTATTACATGGAGCACTGGGTGTGGTGCATGAACAATTAATCTTGTAACACTGAAAAAATAAAATAAAAGTATTTGGGGGAAAATTGGTCAAGGGTAAAGTGTTCTGGGAATTTAAGTCGAGAATCCTGACAGATTTTCCCTAAAGTCCCTATTTGTTTTAGAATTTCATATTACACATCTGTTCCCTTCAACATCTTCATCCTCCTCTTCCTTACCTGTGATAACTGAGGATGACCTGGGATATGAAATTGTAAGGAATGTCCACCAGTGTTTGCAAGCATGTGGTTTATATCTGTATTAATATAAATTCCTTGGTCAGGTTGAATCCATAACACAACGGCAATGCCAGGACCCAAATCAGGCACTACATCCTTAACAAATATGTGGCAATGTTCTGTCTTGCCAAACAGCATCTGTCCATCCACCAAACATGCTGACAGTAACCAAAGAGGGATCAAGTCTATCAAATGCATTGAGAGAGTCCCAGAGAGCAGTGATGGCTGAGGGGAACTTCTTGCAGCCTTCTGACCTACTACAGGAACTGGTTGAGGTTTATTGTAATGCCCTGGGAAAAAATAGTTCAGAGCTTTTGAGGATGCCTGGAAAGAACCTGTTGCCTCTTGGTTTCTTCATTATCCTACTTGATAGAGTCAGTGCAAGCTAAAAGAGCAGAAAAAAAGAGAAGAATTAAACTCAAGCTGATGAACATTATATCTGAGAATTTTTATTCTTTTTTCCCCCAAAAAATACGTTTATTTTATTTGTTCAGTGTTATAAGATTAATTGTTTATGCACCACACCCAGTGCTCCATGCAATACATGCCCTCCTCAATACCCACTACCAGGCTCACCCAACCTCTCTCACTCTCCCCTCCAAAACCCTCAGTTTATTGCTCAGAGTCCACAGGCTCTCATGGTTCATCTACCCCTCTGATTCCCACCATTCACCCTTCCTTTCCTTCTCACAATGCCCTACATGTTTTTCCTTTTGCACCACAGGTAAGTGAGACCATAAGATAATTGACTCCACTTGACTTATTTCACTCCACATAATCACTTCCAGTCCCATCCTTGTTGATTGAAAAGATCGGTATTCGTCCTTTCTGATGGAGGCATAATATTCCACTGTATACATGTACCATATCTTTATCCACTCTTCTGTTGAAGGTCATCTTGGTTCTTTCCAAAGTTTGGCAATTGTGGCCATTGCTGCTATGAACATTGGGGTACATGTGGACCTTCTTTGTAATGCATCTGCTTTTTTGGGGAAAATACCCAGGAGTGCAATGGCAGGGTCATAAGGTAGTTCTATTTTTAATTTCTTGAGGAATCTCCACACTGTTTTCCAAAGTGGCTGCACCAACTATCATTCCCACCAACAGTGGAAAAGGGTTCCCTTTCTTCACATCCTCTCCAACATTTGTTGTTTACTATCCTGTTGATTTTGGCCATTCTAACTGGTGTAAGGTGGTATCTCAGTGTGGTTTTGATTGGAATCTCCCTGATGGCTAAAGATGATGAATATTTTTTCATGTGTCTGTTAGCCATTTGTATGTCCTCTTTGGAGAAGTGTCTGTTCATGTCTTCTGCACATTTTTTGAATGTGATTATCAGTTTTGTGAGTATTGAGCTTGAAGAGCTCTTTATAGATCTTAGATATCAGACCTTTGTCTGTAGTGTCATTTGTGAATACCTTCTCCCATTCTGTGGGTTGCCTGTTTGTTTTGTTGACTGTTTCCTTCGCTGTGCAGAAGCTTTTTATCTTGATGAAGTCCCAAAAGTCCACTTTCTTTTTTGTTTCCTTCGCCTTTGGAGACATGTCCTGAAAGAAGTTGCTGTGGCTGATGTTGAAGTGGTTACTGTCTATGTTTTTCTGTATGATTTTGATAAACTCCTGCCTCATGTTGAGGTCTTTTGTCCATTTTGAGTTTATCTTTATGTATGGTGTAAGAGAATGGTCGAGTTTCATTCTTCTACATATAGCTGTCCAATTTTCCCAGCACCATTTGTTGAAGAGACTGTCTTTTTTCCACTGGATATTTTTTCCTGTTTTGTCAAAGATTACTTGACCATAGAGTTGAGGGTCCATATCTTGGCTCTCTATTCTGTTGCACTGGTCTATGTGTCTGTTTTTGTGCCAGTACCATACTGTCTTGGTAATCACAGCTTTTTAGTAAAGCTTGAAATCAGGCAATGTGATGCCCCCAGCTTTGTTTTTCTTTTTCAACATTTCCTTAGCAATTTGGTGTCATTTCTGGTTTTGTACAAATGTTAGGATTGTTTATTCCAGCCTTTTAAAAAAGCCAGTGGAATTTTGATCAGGACAGCATTGAAAGTATAGATTGCTCTGTGTAGTATAGATATATTTTTTAAAGTAATTAATTTATTTTCCCCTGAAATAAATTTAGTATAGACATTTTAACAATGTTTATTCTTCTGATCCATGAACATGGAATGCATTCCCACCTTTTTGTGTCTTCTTTAATTTCTTTCATGAGTGTTCTGTAGTTCCTCAAGTACAGATCCTTTACCTCTTTGGTTGGGTTTATTCCCAGGTTTCTGACTCAGGGGATTTTAAAGGGGGTTTAGGGTAGATGATCAAAGAAAGGCTCACAGTGTTTGGCAACACTTCTTGTTCACACCCAGGCTGCATAGAATGATGCCACCTACAAAAGTTTCCTCAGTACACCTGAATCTTCCGGGAACCTGTGACCCTTCAGTTCCCTGTGAAGGGAACCACATGTGCTTCCGAAGTACAGGAAAGAACCACAATAGAGGATTAAAGGTGAGAAACCTTCAGTCTCACATGTGGTCAGCAGTAATTTTTGTTCTCACCAGCTGGAGTGAGAAAAAAATAACATAAAAACTTGTAACTCATCTATCATGACATAGAGAACTGGGGAATATTTTACTCAGTAAGCTCATAGAAGCTTCAAGATAAAAACCAAAAAGATCAAATGACTTGCCAATGAATGGCAAACCAGAATGAGACAGGTAACATTACAAAGCCATAATTTTCAACACCTATAAGTTAAAATTTGCAATGTCTACCTCCACATGCCAACAAAATAGGAAGGAGCAGTCTCCATAGTGAAGGATGGGGGTAATCCACAGAAAGTGACCCAGCAGTACCATGGGTGATGGAACTGGTAAAGGAGTTAATTGCACTCTAACTGTATATCATGTATTCAAATATCTGGAGGAAAGATCAAATGTGATAAAAATGGGGGTGCTTCTGGGTCCAACACACTTCCCGTGTCCATGTGAGCACTCATGCATATGGCCCACCCACCTCTTGCACATCCACCCCAGCTGACCTGATGTGCAGGTTCACCTATGGCCACACCCTGCGACTGTGACTTCATCCCCATAGGTGGTCCCCAGGTGTAGGGTGCTGGCAGCCTGAGGTAGCCCTCTGTGCTCTCAGATGCTCTATACTTGGCCCTTACTACGGATCTTCCCTTGATCCATTATCACTGACAGATGTCCCGAAGCAGGGGCCTGAGGCTGGCAGAAGGTCAGGTAACCATGAGGGCACTCCTCTTGCTGCTTGCATTCCGAGCAGGGCTGGCTCCTGCCCAGGGTTCTCAAGGCCGTCCCTCATGGCGCTATATCTCCTCTGAAGTGGTCATTCCCAGGAAGGAGTTGCACCATGGCAAAGGTGTTCAGATGCCAGGCTGGCTGTCCTACAGCCTACGTTTTGGGGGCAAGAGATATGTTATCCATATGCGGCGCAAGAAACTGTTTTGGTCCAGACATCTGCTGATGATGACTCAGGATGACCAAGGAGCCTTGCAGATGGACTACCCCTTCATCCCTCCAGATTGTTACTACCTTGGCTACCTGGAGGAGATTCCTCTTTCCATGGTCACCATGGACACGTGTTATGGTGGTCTTGAAGGTATCATGAAGTTGGATGACCTTACCTATGAAATCAAACCCCTCAGCAATTCTCAAAGGTTTGAACACATTGTTTCTCAGATAGTGGCAGACACCAATGCAACGGGACCAACCTATAAACTGGGATATAAGGAGGATATGGACCCCCTGTTCTCTCAAGAAATTGCCATTTCAGGCTCCAGGGTCAGTAATAGGATCTTTGCTTCACATAAATCCATGCTCAAAGGATTTGCTCAAAGTTCCAATTCAATGTATCGTTTATATAATAATGTAACAACCTGTGCAAAGTTTCTGATAGATATGGTTAGTTTAATGAACTCAATATATAAAGGTCTTGATATAAAGTTCCATCTTACTGCAGTCCTTATATTTGATGTAAGAGATCCAGTCAACATGAACGATTATAGATTGCCATCTGGTGAATACCACAGATTTCATGAGACCTACTTGTTCAGGATCATAAACCCTAGTTCATCCTTCATTGTGGTTAAAGAAGGACCACAAGACTATCAAAATGAACCTGTAGCTTACGGTTTATGCTCTCCTCGATGCTTACATATGGTTGGTCACCTGGGAAGACATTATTTACTGTTAGCTGTGATAACTTCCCAATACTGTGGGAGATCCATTGGTTTGTATTTTGATAATCATGAGTGCAGTTGCCAGAGGAGGTCCAGCTGCATCATGTACAGATATCCTGTGTTGACAGATTCTTTTAGTAACTGTTCTTTTGCACACTTACAAAACATTCTGAGTGTTAATAAGCATTGCTTATTCAATGAAGAGGTGATATTCTTTAATACAAGTCTGACACATATACGTTGTGGAAACTCTATAGTAGAGGAGAGGGAGCAGTGTGACTGTGGCTCCATCAAGCAGTGTGCCAGCAACCCCTGCTGTAGTAACAACTGCAAACTTGAAAGTACATTTCTTTGTGATAGAGGACTATGCTGTACAAACTGCACCTTCTCTGCTGTTGGGACACTCTGTAGACCAATCCAAAATATCTGTGACCTTCCAGAGTATTGCAAGGGGGGATCCTCTCAGTGTCCTGATAATTTCTATATGCAAGATGGAACCCCATGCACTGAAGAAGGTTACTGCTATCATGGAAACTGCACAGACCGTACTGTGCACTGCAAAGAAATCTTTGGTGCAAACACTGTGGGAGGGCCAGAT
This sequence comes from Procyon lotor, assembly GCA_028646535.1. NCBI lineage: Eukaryota > Metazoa > Chordata > Mammalia > Carnivora > Procyonidae > Procyon > Procyon lotor. The sequence continues at coordinate 10,692 of JAQQSY010000061.1, forward strand.
GTCTGCTACCAAATTAATAAAAAAGGCCACCGATTTGGACACTGTAAAAGAGAGTTTGCAGCCAGACAATTTATTCGTTGTGGGGACCAAGATGTCAAGTGTGGAAGGCTGCAGTGTACCAATGTCACTCATCTCCCTCGGTTGCAAGAACATGTGGGCTTCCATCAGTCCAAGATCTCAGGTGTCTGGTGTTGGGGACTGGACACACATCGTTCCACAGGAACAACTGATGTTGGTCATGTGAGAACTGGTACCCCATGTGGTCCTGGAAAGTTCTGTGAGAATTCTGCCTGTAATGCTACTATAGGTGAAATAAATTACAACTGTTTCCCTGAGAAATGCCATCGTAGGGGGATTTGCAACAATAACAGGAACTGCCATTGCCATGTGGGCTGGGATCCACCGTTCTGTGAATTGCGAGGTAAAGGAGGAAGTATAGACAGTGGACCTGTTCCAAGAAGAATGCGGTCAATCAGGCAAAGTTATGAATCGGTGATATATCTGAGAGTGGTCTTTGGTCGCATTTATGCCTTAATAGCTTCGCTCCTCTTAGGGGTCGCCACCAATGTAAGAACTATCAAGATAGCTACAGTTACAGAAGAGATAGATCATGAGGACGATCCATAAGACATTCTCCAGACCCCTGAACAACAATAGGCAATCCATAGGAGCATGAGTGGAACTACAATAAGGAGGTGGCAAAGCTGACATCCATGTTTCCAGGGGTCTGAAGGAGACACAGTGGTACCAACACATATCACCCAACTCTCACACTAAGTCTGTGATAAATCACTGACAAGCACTCTGAAATAAACTTTGAAAAGTGTGCAGTGGTCATGTCTCCTTATTTTTGTCAGCCTCTAAAGCCCAAACCGAGCCCCAAGACACTGTCTGAGTACCTGAATCAGCAGCTGGGACTTGAGCTGAGATCTCTGGGTGCAGAATTAAGGGTAGTGGCCACAGACTCCTGCAGAGGAAAATTTATGACATTTCTACAAAACAGTGGTCTTGAACACTGAGGTTTTCTCATTTTCTAGATAATCTATCCTTCTCCAGTCCCAAAGTGAGTTCAGGATCATGGATGGCAACTCCACAATACTGCTGCCTGTCTCACACCAGAGTGCCTGTGGGCAGTAGGGGAGGGTGACTGGGGAGTGATCCCACCTAGTGTAAGCTATGCTACAATGGAGAGTAAGTTTCTGAATGCAGGAGACTGTGACCATGATCTTGAATGTTGCATCCCATGAAATCAATCAAAAAGGTAGACAAAAGTGCCCATTGATGACTCTGGCATTCATTTGGAGCCTTAGGAAAGTTCATCCATCCCTTCCCTTTTAGTCTGCATTTTGGGGAGCTGAACAATGACTGTAGGCAGATCATGGTTAATAACAAATGTCATTCTTCAGAGCAATACTCTGGGGTGGAAAGCCAGTCTACATGTATCTAAGTAATTTTCAATGCACTATTATTGCAGAATTTAGTGAAAAATTAATAATTTACACCAGTTAGAATGGCTAAAATCAACAAGACAGTAAACAACAAATGTTGGAGAGGGTATGGAGAAAGGGGAACGCTCTAAAACTTTGGTAAGATTGCAAGTTGGTGCAGCCACTTTTGAAAAGAGTGTGGAGATTCCTCAAGAAATTAAACATAGAGCTACACTATGACCCTGCCATTGCACTACTGGGTATTAAACCCAAAGAAGCAGATACAGTAAAAGAAGGGCCACATGGACCTCAATGTTCACAGCAGCAATGACCACATTCACCGAACAGTGGAAAGAAACAAAATGACCTTCAACAGAAGAATGGATAAAGAAGATATGGTACATATATACAATGGAATATTATGCCTCCATCAAAAAAGGACGAATATCAAACTTTTGTATCAACATGGACGAGACTGGAAGAGATTATGTGGAGTGAAATAAGTCATGCAGAGAGTCAATTATCTTAAGGTATCACTTATGAGTCGAGCATGAGAAAAAACATGGAGGGCATTGTGAGAATGAAGGGAAGGGTGAATGGGGGGGAATCAGAGAGGGCATTGAACCCTGAGAGACTGTGGACTCTGAGCAACAGACTGAGGGTTTTGGAGGGGCGGGGGTGGGCGGTTGGGCGAGCCTGGTGGTGGGTACTGAGGAGGGCACGTATTGCATGGAGCACTGGGTGTGGTGCATGAACAATTAATCTTGTAACACTGAAAAAATAAAATAAACAGGAGCGCCTGGGTGGCTCACTCGTTAAGTGTCTGCCTTCGGCCCAGGTCAGATCCCAGGGTCCTGGGATCAAGCCCCGCATCGGGCTTTCTGCTCAGCAGGGAGCCTGCTTCTCCCGCTACCATTCCCTCTGCTTGTGTTCCCTCTCTGGCTGTGTTTCTCTCTGTCAAATAAATAAAATCTTTAAAAAAAATAAAATAAACATATTTGGGGAAAAATAAGCTATTTAACATTACAACTAGAGGCTTAATACAATGATAAACACAGGAAGACCTGAAATAACCTTCCTCACCCGCATCCAGGAGTTAAAACCACCCTTCCTTCATATCCTTCTCTCAGTGTTTCTATGTATTTGCTTTTGTTCTGGTATTATATAAATCTTTTTCTTGGGGTTCATTTTGACTAGGTTCTTTTATTTCTTTTCATTTACTTTTGTCCATCTATATGTTTGTTTGTGTTGGTTTACATAACTTATAAATCTTATATTTGGGATCCATTCAGGCTGGGATTTCATCTTTTTCTTTTTATCTCTCTTTTTTTATCCTTATTCTTCCCTTTTGGTGGTGAAATCCAATTGCTCCTAAACCTTCCAGGGTTCCAGGATTGTGAGTGATATATACAGCTATACATCCTCTCATCCACTTCCCATCCCAAAATGACTAGGAGGAGGAACACCCAACAGAGGAAAAACCCAGAGACTGTGCCCTCTCCCTCAGAACTATCAGACATGGACATAAACAGCATGTCAGAAAGGGAATTCAGGGTAACAATTATCCAGACAATGACTAGGATGGAGAAAAACATTAATGACAACATTGAATCTCTAAGGACAGAAATGAGAGACAGTATAGGTGATGTAAAAAATGTTATCAGTGAGATCCAATCCAATCTAAATAGTCTAACAGCTAGAATTACAGAGACAGAGGATAGAATTAGTGATCTGGAGGATAAAATGGTTGAGACAAAAGGTGAGTAGGAGAGCTGGAGCAAACTGCTCAGGAATCATGAGAAAAGACTTAGAGAAATCAATGAGGCCATGAAACGTTCCAACATCAGAATTATTGGAATCCCAGAGGGTGTAGAGTTAGACAGAAGACTAGATACATAGCTGACCAAATTCTGAATGAAAATTTCCCCAATCTAGGGAATGGAACAAGTGTTCATGTTGTAGAGGCAGAAAGGACACCTGCCAAGATCAATGAGTCTAGAAAGACACGTAGACATGTCATTGTAAAATTTGTAAATTATAATTTTAGACAAGAGATTCTGAGGGCAGCTACAGGGAAGAGGTCATTACATATGGAGGAAGACCCATTAGAATAACATCAGAACTGTCCACAGAAACATGGCAAGCCAGAAGGGGCTGGCAAGACATATTCAGGGCACATAACGAGAAGTACATGCAGCCAAAAATACTTTATTCAGCAAGGCTGACATTCAAAATGGATGGAGAGATAAAGAGCTTCCAAGAACAGCAAGGATTAAAAGAGTATGTGACCACGAAGCTGGCACTCCAGGAAATATTAAAGAGTATCCTATAAACGTCCAAAAAACACATGAGTGACTTAGAACAGAAATTTACAATCTATGGAAACAAGGACGACGCAAGCAACATGATGTTGAAGAACTGGAAAATCAACAACAAGTTAAGCCAAACCCACACACAAGAAGGGAAATAAGATTAGAGCAGAGATCAACGAGTTAGAAACAAGGGAAACAGTAGAACATATCAATGAATCCAAAAGTTATTTTTTTTTGAAAGAATCGAAAAGATTGATAAGCCACTGGCCAAACTCATCTGAAAAAAAAAAAAGAGAGAGAGAGAGAGAG
>JAQQSY010000061.1:22492-39217 GCA_028646535.1 Procyon lotor
AAGTTGACCATTCTCTTACACCATACACAAAGATAAACTCCAAATGGATAAAAGACCTCAACGTGAGGCAGGAATCTATCAAAATCCTAGAGGAGAACATAGGCAGTAACCTCTTCAACATCACCCACAGCAACTTCTTTCAGGACATGTCTCCAAAGACAAAGGAAACAAAAGCGAAATTGAACTTTTGGGACTTCATCAAGATTAAAAGCTTCTGCACAGCAAAGGAAACAGTCAACAAAACCAACAGGCAACCCACAGAATGGGAGAAGATATTCACAAATGACACTACAGACCAAGGTCTGATATCTAAGATCTATAAAGAACTCCTCAAACTCAACAGTCACAAAAACGATAATTACATCAAAAGATGGGCAGAAGACATGAACAGACACTTCTCCAAAGAAGACATACAAATAGCTAACAGACACATGAAAACATGTTCATCATCTTTAGCCATGAGGGAGATTCCAATCAAAACCACACTGAGATACCACCTTACACAGTTAGAATGGCCAAAATCAACAGGACAGTAAACAACAAATGTTGGAGAGGCTGTGGAGAAAGGGGCACCCTCCTACACTGTTCGTGGGATTGCAAACTGGTATAGCCACTTTGGAAAACAGTGTGGAGTTTCCTCAAGAAATTAAGAATAGAGCTACCCTATGATCCTGCCATCGCACTAGTGGGTATTTACCCCAAGGAAGCAGATGCATTACAAAGAAGGGCCACATGCACCTGAATGTTCATAGCAGCAATGGCCACAATTGCCAAACTGTGGAAAGAACCAAGATGTCCTTCAACAGATGAATGGATAAAGAATATATGGTACATATATACAATGGAATATTATGCCTCCATTAGAAAGGACGAATATCCAACTTTTGTATCAACATGGATGGGACTGCAAGAGATAATGCGGAGTGAAATAAGTCAAGCAGAGAGAACCACTTACCTAATGGTCCCACTTACGTCCTGAGTGTAAAGGAAAACATGGAGGGCATTATGAGAAGGAAGGGAGGGGTGAATGGGGGGAAACCAGAGACGGAGATGAACCATGAGCGACTGTGGACTATTAGCAACAAACTGAGGGTTTTGAAGGGGAGGGGTGGGCGTTGGGCGAGCCTGGTGGTGGTCATTGAGGAGGGCACGTACTGCATGGAGCAGTGGCTGTAGTTCAAAACAATAAATCTTGTAACACTGAAAAAAATAAATAAATAAAATTAAAAATAATAATAATAAATAAATATATAAATTGGGGGAAAAAAAAAGAAACAAGAAAGGTCTCAAGTACACAACCTAACCCTACACCTAAATAAGCTGGAAAAAGAAGAGCAAAGAAAGCCCAAACCCAGCAGAAGAAGAGAAATAATAAAGATCAGAGCAGAAATCTATAAAATAGAAACCAATAGAACAGTAGAACAAATCACCAAAACTAGGAGCTTGTTCTCTGAAAGAGTTAATAAAATTGATAAACCCTTGGCCAGATGTATCAAAAAGAAAATCAAAAGGACCCAAATTAATAAAATCATGAATGAAAGAGGAGAAATCACAACCAACACCAAAGAAATACAAACAATTATAAGAACATATTATGAGCAACTATACACCAGCAAATTAAACAATCTGGAAGAAATGGCTGCATTCCTAGAGACACACAAACTACCAAAACTGAACCAGGAAGAAATAGAAAACTTGAACGGACACATAAGTAGTAAGGAGATTGAAGCAGTCATCAAAAATCTCCCAATAAACAAGAGCCCAGGGCCAGATGGCTTCCCAGGGGAATTCTACCAAACATTTAAATAAGAATTAATACCTATTCCTCAGAAATTGTTCAAAAAAACAGAAATGGAAGGGAAACTTCCAAACTCATTTTATGAGGCCAGCATCACTTTGATCCCCAAACCAGACCAAGACTCCATCAAAAAGGAGAATCACAGATCAATATCTTTGATGAACACAGATGTAAAAATTCTCACCAAAATACTATTCAATAATATCCAACAGTACATTAAAAGGATTACTCACCATGATCAAGTGGGATTTATTCCTGGGATGCAAGTTTGGTCCAATATCTACAAATCAATCAATGTGATACAATACATTAATGAAAGAAAGAACAAGAACCGTAGGGTACTCCCAATTGATGCTGACAAATCATATGACAAAGTACAGCATCCTTTCTTCATCAAAACTCTTCACAGTGTAGACACAGAGGATACATTCCTCAACATCATCAAGGCCGTCTATGAAAAACGCACAGCGAATATCATTCCTGAGATCAGGAACATGGCAGGGATGCCCACTATCTCCAGTGCTATTAAACTTAGTAGTAGAAGTCCTAGCCTCAGCAATCAGACACGGATGGAACTGGAGGGTTTTATGCTAAGCAAAGTAAGTCAGTCAGAGAAAGACAATTATCACATGATCTCTCTGATATGAAGAATTTGAGAGGCAGGGCTGGGGGTTGTGGGTGTGTGGAGGAGAGAAATGAATCAAGAGGGGATGGGGTAGGAGACAAACCATAAGAGAATCCTAAACTCACGAAACGAACTAATGGTGGCTGGGTGGTGGGGGGTTAGGATATGGTGGCTGAGTTATGGACATTGGGGAGAGTATGTGCTATGGTAAGTGCTGTGAAATGTGTAAGCCTGATGATTCTCAGACATGTACCCTGGGGCAAATAATACATTATATGTTAATAAAAAATAAATTAAAAAAAAAACAGACTTACAGTAAAAAAATAAAAATAAAATAAATAAAAACACTCAAAAAGAGCAAAAGATCCTAAGGAGCAACTAGTGGAAGTGGGTGGTCATGGGCACACGCCTAATCTCACATTCCCATAAGGACACCACCACAGGTGACCCCCCCAACATCAAAGAGAGACCAGCAGGGGGTCCAGTCTGGGGTCCATGAACCTACAGACTTCCTCTGCTTGCATCACTTTGTGGGTGAGGCCCATTCCTGCAAACACCTTAGAGAGCCTGGTGTGATCCATGAGCCTGCAGCTTCCCTCTATGGTCATCAATGGGTGAACTGGGTGCACTCCCGCAAGTGCCCAGGTGAGCCTGGTGTGAGCCTTAGCCAGTGGTCTCTAGGACCTTGGGACATCTGTCACATGCCTCAGGGTCTGGGCACTTGCAGCTGGTGCCTGAGAGCAGAGGGCCAAGGGCAGCTGAGTGGGCCAGGAGCCTGGAGAGCAGTCCAGCCATGGCAGCCACTGGAAGTGAGCTTCCCAGGCTAGTATTGCTCGTGGCTTTCATGGTGCAGGGTTACAGAGTCCGGCAGGAACTTCAAGGGAATCACTGGGACAGTGGCTGGGGTGTGCACTGCCTGTGGGAAGCTGTGGCATGAGCAGGGTTACAGAGGGGAGTCTGCTCTGGACCACCCAAAGGAGAGCAGGCTGAGGCTTCTCTCTGAGGTGGAGGTCTGGTTACAGGCAGATTGTTTGCTCAGACCTTCTGAAAAGCTTGAAAAAGCCACAAAAAAACCAAAAACCTCCAGAAAACAAAAGCCTCAAAAACCGGTTACCAGGGGCACCTGGGTGGCTCAGTGGGTTAAGCCTCTGTCTTTGGCTCATGGTCATGGTCTCAGGGTCCTGGAATCGAGCTCCACATCAGGCTTTCTGCTCAGTGGGGAGCCTGCTTCCCCTTCTATCTCTGCCTGCCTCTCGGCCTACTTGTGCTCCCTCTCTCTCTGTCAAATAAGTAAATAAAATAAAATAAAAAACTTAAAAAAAAGAAAAAAACACAACTGGTTACCACAGAAATGAGCCCTGGAATTACCTGCAGGCTTACTCAATCCTAGCAAGATTGATGGAAAACAACGTGGCGGGCCTCTCCCCCAGAAGACTGGTAAACACTTATGCCCCCAATATAGGAGCCGCCAACTATATAAGCCAACTGTTAATCAAAATAAACAGTCATATTAATATGAATACAATAATAGTAGGAGATCTTAACATGCCACTCTCAGTAACAGACAGATCACCTAAAGAGAAAATCAATAAAGAAACAAGAGCTTTGAATGACACATTGGACCAGATGGACTTCATAGATATATACAAAACATTCCACCCTAAAACAACATAATACTCATTTTTCTCGAGCGCACATGGAACTTTCTCCAGAATAGACCACATACTGGGTCACAAATCAGGACTCAACTGATACCAAAAGATTGAGATGATTCCCTGCATATTTGCAGACCACAGTGCTTTGAACCTGGAACTCAACCACAAGAAAAAAGTTTGGAAGGAATTCAAACACTTGGAGGCTAAAGACCAACTTGCTCAAGAATATCAGGATCAACCAGAAAATCAAAGAAGAACTTAAATAATTCATGCAAACAAATGAGAATGAAGACATATCAGTCCAAAACCTATGGGATATGGCAAAGGAGGTCCTAACAGGGAAATGCATAGCCATCCAAGCCTCACTCAAAAAAATTGAAAAATCCCAAATTCACCAGGTCTATTTCCACCTTAAAGAACTGAAAAATCAACAACAAAGGAAGCCAACCCCATGCACAAGAAGGGAAATAATCAAGATTAGACCAGAGATCAATGAGTTAGAAACTAGAGATCAGTCGAATACATCAATGAAGCCAGAAGTTGTTTTTTTGAAAGAATCAATAAGGTCGATAAACCTCTTGCCAAATTAATCCCAAAGAAAAGAGAGAGGACCCAAATTAACAAAATTATGAGTGAAAGGGGAGAGATCTCAACTAATCCAAAGGAAATAGAAATAATCATCCAAACTTATCATCAACAGCTATATGCCAATAACTTAAACAACGAAGAAGAAATGGATGCATTCCATGGAAACCTATAAACCTCCAAGACTGAAACAAGACGAAATTGGCAACCTGAATAGACCAGTATCTAGTAACGAGATGGAAGCAGTGACCAAAAACGTCCCAAGAAACAAGAGTCCGGGACCTGACGGATTCCCCAGGGAATTATACCAACAATCAAGGAAGAAATAATATCTATTCTCCTGAAACTGTTTCAAAAATAGATTATACAGAGTGAAATAAGTCAAGTGAAGAGAGTTAATTATCTTCCCCCCCAAATATGTTTATTTTTTAAGTGTTAAAACAAGATTAATTGCTCATGCATCACAGAGTCAATTATCTTATGATCTCATTTATGTGTTGAGCATAAGGAAAAACATGGAGGGCATTGTGGGAAGGAAAGGAAGGGTGAATGGGAGGAGGAAATTGGAGGGGATGATGAACCATGAGAGAATGTGGACTCTGTGCAACAAACTTAGGGTTTTGGAAGGGGAGGGTGTGGGGGGTTGGGCAGGCCTGGTGGTGGGTATAGAGGAGGGCATGTATTGCATAGAGCTCTGGGTGTGGTGCATGAGCAATTAATCTTGTAACACTGAAAAAATAAAATAAATGTATTTGGGAAAAAAAATAGAAACAGAAGGAAAACGTCCAGACCCTTTCTATGAAGCCAGCACTACCCTGATCCACAAACTAGGCAAAGACCCCATCGAGAAGGATCAATTTCAGACCAATATCCCTGATGAATATGGATGCCAAGATTCTCAACAAGATCCTAGCTAATAGGATCCAACAACACATTCAAAAGTATATCCACCATGGCCAGGTACGATTTATCCATGGGATGCAAGGGTGGTTCAACATTCGCACAGCAATCAATGTGATAGAACAGATCAGTAAGAGAAGAGAGAAGAACCACATGGTCTTCTCAATTGATGTAGAAAGAGCGTTTGGCAAAATTCAGCATCCGTTCCTGATTAAAACTCTTCAAAGTATAGGGATAGAAGGAACATTCCTCAACATCATCAAGGCTATCTATGAAAAGCCCAGAGCAAATATCATTCTCAATGGGGGAAAGCTGACAGCATTTCCTTCAGGAACATGACAAGGATGCCCACTCTCATCACTCTTGTTCAACTTAGTACTGGAGGTCCTAGCAACAACAATCAGACAACAAAAAGAAATAAAATGTATTCAAATTGGCAATGAAGTAATCAAACTCTTTCTTCACAGATGACATGATACTTTATATGGAAAACCCAAAAGACTACACCCCCAAATGACTAGAACTCATACAGCAATTCAGTAATATGGCAGGATACAAAATCAATGCACAGAAATCAGTGGCTTTCCTATACACTAACAATGAAAATATGGAAAGGGAAATTAGAGAATCTATTCCATTTACTGTAGCACCGAGAACTATAAGATACCTGGGAATAAACCTAACCAAAGGATCTGTACTTGAGGAATTATAGAACACGTATGAAAGAAATTGAAGACAGAAACAGGTAGAAAAGCATTCCATGGTCATGGATTGGAAAAATAAAAATTGTTAAAATGTCTATACTAATTGTATTTGGGGGGGGATCAATCAATTAATTAAAAACAATGTCTATACTGCCCAGAGCAATCTATACTTTCAATGCCATCCCGATCAAAATTCCACTGGATTTCTTCAAAGGGCTGGAATAAACAATCCTAAAATGTGTATGGTACCAGAAATGACCCCGAATTGCTAAGGAAATGTTGAAAAAGAAAAACAAAGCTGGGGGCATCACATTACCTGATTTCAAGCTTTACTACAAAGCGGTGATCACCAAGACAGCATGGTACTGGCACAAAAACAGACACATAGACCAGTAGAACAGAATAGAGAGCCCAGGTATGGACCCGCAACTCTATGGTCAAATAATCTTTGACAAAACAGGAAAAACATCCAGTGGAAAAAAGACAGTCTCTTCAATAAATGGTACTGGGTAAATTGGACAGCCATATATAGGGGAATGAATTTTGACCATTCTCTTACACCATACACGAAAATAAACTCGAAATGGATAAAAGACCACAATGTTTTCTTTTTTCCCAAATATGTTTATTTTTTCAGTGTTACAAGATTAAATGTTCATGCACCACACCCAGTGCTCCATGCAACACGTGCCCTCCTCAGCACCCACCACCAGGTTCGCCCAACCCCCCACCCCCTCACAATGTTTTAATTACTGTTGCTTTGTATTAAGATTTGAAATTTGGAAATATGTCCTTTCATCTTTGATTTTCTTTTTCAAGATTGTTTTGGGTATCTTGTGCTCCCTTAAAGTTCCATATGACTGTTCGGATTAGCTTTTACATTTCTTCCCAAAGGCCTTTGTGAATTTTCTTGGAAAAACATTGAAATTCCATATTGTAGCATGTCCTATTGACATCTTATCAATAGTATGTCTTTTCATCACCGTGTCCTCAGATTTATTTAGGTTTTCCTTACTTTCTTTCAGCTGTGTTTTGTAATTTTCAGTGTAAAAGACTTGTACCTTGATTATATATATTCCTAAGTATTTTGTCAATGTTGACATTCCCTACAATTGAATTGTTAAAAAAATTCCTTTTGGGATGATTCATTGCTAGTATATACAAATAAGAGAGATTTTCGTGTATTGAAATTTTATCCTTTAACTTTGCTGAATTAGGTAAATGGCTGTAATCATTTTTGTTGATTCTTTAGGAAACTATATAAGATGATGTCATCTCTGGTCTCTGAATAGACCTAGTTCTAGTGTTTTCTTTCACATGTGAATTCCTTATTTCTTGCCTTACTGTTCTGGGTAGAACTTACAGTAAACTACTGAGCAATGACCACAAGCAGGTATGATGGACTTGTGATTTCAGAGTAGAGCTGTCAGTCTTCAAAACTGAGTATGATGTTTGATTAGGGTTAGGGTTGGAGTTAGGGGCTAGGGGTTGAGGGTTGGGGGTTAGAGGTTAGGATTAGAGTCTCCATTTCCTCTGCTCTACAGAGCCCATTTCCCCTGGTAACCAGAGTGATCATTTCAGAACATTTCAGAACATAACCCTTGAACCAAAAAAAAAAATGAAAATTTTTTTCGGAAAAAAATTTTCTGCTCCCCAGTGATCCTGGGGAGTGATCCGCTCCCCAGCTGCCCATCCTCTCCAGCCTCAACTCTCCTACTGGATCCTCCTCACCCCTCTGGGGTTCTCCTCTGTGTAGTTGTCCTATATGTGCCTTGGGCCTGACTCCAAGCCTTTACATTCTCTCTGCCCTCTTCCAGGAGCTCTCTTCTCTCCCCTTGCATCATGTCTGGCTTCTTCCCCCATTGGCTGGGCCTCTACTTACCCCCTGGTGACCTGACTCGTGTCTGCTGGGTGTGTGTGCTTGTCCCGTATTTAGATGTATTCGCCACCTTTCCTGTATGAGTGACTTACTAACCTGCCAGGTATGGAGCAGATTCAGGAAGTAGCCTTAGTTCCTGTGCAAAAACATAAACCTCAGGGCACCTGGGTGGCTCAGTCATTAAGCGTCTATCTCTGGCTCAGGTCATGATCCCAGGATCCTGGGATCGAGTCCTTGTCAGGCTCCCTGCTCAGTGGGAAGCTTGCTTCTCCCCCTCTGACTCCTCCTGCTTGTGTTCCCTCTCTAGCTCTCTCTGTCAAATAAATAAATAAAATATTAAAAAAATAAATAATCTCAGACAGGCTCACCACATTTGCCCGATGATAGGGGACCTGCTGTCCCCACAGTGGGGATCAGGTAGCTCCTTTGACAGGGAACCAGCCACATGAGGCAGTTGGACAAGACTCCAAAGTCCTCGGTGCCAGGGAGATGTAGACATGGCCCCAGTAGCTTACACCCTTGGATTCTAGGCTGGGTCTAAGCAAGCCCCCTCTTCTTCCAGAGGTGGTCTTTCCATTTCCTTGCCCAAGGGCTGGACCTGATATGGGGGAGTTCAAGGGTGACCCCTCCTAGGAATGCCAGTGATTTACTGAAGACCTTGTTAGCAAGATGTCCTGTAGCCTTCAAGGGAGGACCCTATAGGAGGTGGAGAGGTGGAGACAGCTCTGTGGGGTCAGCAACAGCTCACTCAAAGCAAAGTGGGGCAGGTGGTGAGCCCTGCTGATTCTATCCAATCTGTAGGGGTCAGAAACAAGGGATGTTCCCAAAGGTGCTCCACTCCCGGCAGGTGGCAACAGGACCTGTAGGGGGTTATCCAGGGGAGGGCACCTGCAGGGTTTTCCTGGGATCCCAGTATATGGGGAGTGTTCTTGGCTTCAGCATGGGTTCCTAGCTTCTGAAGCCTCAGGAAAAAAAGAAAGAAAGAAAGAAAAAGAAAAGAAAATTTGGGGCGCCTGGGTGGCTCAGTGGGTTAAAGCCTCTGCCTTCAGCTCAGGTCATGATCTCAGAGTCCTGGGATCGAGCCTCGCATTGGGCTCTCTGCTCAGCAGGGAGCCTGCTTCCCCCTCTCTCTCTGCCTGCCTCTCTGCCTGCTTGTGATCTCTCTGTCAAATAAACAAATAAAATCTTAAAAAAAAAATGAAGTCTCAGGCTCCCCTTTGTAAGATGGGGTGTTGATACTTCTGTCTCTGGGAGCAGGAGGTGGGGAGGTCCCACTGGCAGACTCGCTCAGGATAGGCCAGCAGAGTGACAGTTGCTTAAAGCATCCTGGGGCCTGACCCCTTGAAGAGGTGCATAGGTTCCCAGCCCAAGTTTGGGAGTCCTGCTGCCAGCCTCTGAGAGTGACCCTTCCAGCCCTGCCCCCTGTCCCTGTGGATACATGTCTTCCTGGAGCTGTTTTTCCAGATGGTGGAGAAGCACTTCATGGTGGGACACAGGGTCACCTACTACGTCTCCACTAATTGGCTGGCTGCTGGGCCCTATGTTCCTCTCCAGGAAGGCTGGAGGGTGGTGGTCCTTGAGGTCCCCGGCACCCTGTGCTGGGAGGAAGTGTCCATGCAGTGCATGTGATGATCAGCTGCTTCTGCAAGCAGCTCTTCCTGTCATTGCACATGGAAATAAGGTTCTCAGACAGCGATCTGAGCAGCTATGCAGGGCTGCCTCTGTGGGGGAGAGCAGCAGCAGTTGGATCCTGCACACAGCCTTCATTTTCTGTTTTATCAGAAAAGCAAGGACAGGTTCCTGGGAAAGGAGTACTAAGGGATGGTGAATATCTTGAAGCTGTAAAGCAGGCCTGCACCCTCCCTTACAGGCAGGCACACGGGGAGGCAGTCATGAGATACAGGAAGAGCAGAATGTTTGCGCTGGCAAATGCCAGGTGCAGAACGGGGGGACTGAGGGTTACGTTCTTTTCTAGCCCCTAACATATGCCCTGCCCCTGGGGATCATGCGATCCTGCTCCTACTGGACCATTGTGTTCAATAGCCTGAGAACAGGAATGCTGCTGATGTCTCAGCTGCTTCCACAGTCACTCCTTAGGGCTTACAAATACTTTTTTTTTTTAAAGATTTTTATTTATTTGACAGAGAGAAACACAGCGAGAGAGGGAACACAAGCAGAGGGAGTGGCAGCGGGAGAAGCAGGCTTCCCATCAAGCAGGGAGCCCGATGCGGGGCTTGATCCCAGGACCCCGGGATCATGACCCGAGCCGAAGGCAGTCGCCCAACGACTGAGCCACCCAGGCGCCCCTTACAAATACTTTCTAAGAGCAACTCCACCCTTCCTTCAGGTGGTGGACTACCTGGTGTGCATGGAAGTGGACATGAAGTTCCATGACCACCTGAGTGTGAAGATCCTGTCCCCACTCTTTGGCACCCTACACCCTGGTTTCTACCAGGCAGCCTGCATGGACTTCAGTGACGATGAGCATTGACTAGTCCCAGGCCCACATCCCAGAGACCAGGGTGACATTTATTATATGGGGGACTTTTTTGGGGGGTCGGTGGCAGAGGTTCACTGACTGACCTTGGCCTGTCACCAGGTGATGGGGGTTGACCTGACCAATGGGATGGAGCCCATGTGGCATGATGAGAGCCACCTGAACAGGTATCTGCTAGACCACAAGCCCACCAATGTGCTATCCCTGGAGGACCAGTGGGACCCACAGCTGCTAGGCTGGATCCTAGAAGACCTCTGGGACCTGCAGCTGCTGGTCAGTCCCCAGAGGACCTGTGGGATCTGTGGTGGCTGGGCTGGCCCTGGGGGACCTGTGTGGTCTGCGGCTGCTGGGCTGGCCCTGGGTCATGAAGAAGCTGCGATTCATGGCCATGCCCAAGGATCACCAGGACACCCAGAACTCATGAAGGATTGCCTCATCTCTGTCAGGGAGTGCTGCCTTGAGCAGAGCCATCAGAGCATGTTATTTCTTCTATCCCCTCAAGGGTTACTGTGAAGCCCAGCACTGCCCACACAGGCATAACCAGGGCTCCCAGGCACATCTGCACACAGGAGGGCTGGCTGGTGACACAAATCCCTCTCTTTGTGGTCATTACATTTTGATAACTTCTGGGTCATTTGTAGCTGCAAACAGCTCCAGATTTATGTCAGATGTTTTTCTGTGTCAATGCGGAGCAGCCATCTTTAAAGAGAACAGTGGAGGGAGAAGGTTTTCTCCCTGGTTCTAAACAGACTCTGCCTGGTGGGGCTGGGAGCAGCCCTGCAGCAGCCGTGGAGCCAGAATGGGCCCTGCCGGGTCATCCCTCCCAGTCCCTGCACCTTGCTGCGGCCATGGGGCTTCAGGGTCAGGGGTGCGCCGAGCCACCTGTCAGACAGACCCCCAGTGCCCTGACTACCAGAGACCTTGGCCGTGGCTGCTAGCCCGGCCTCCAGGAGCGTGGGGCCCTCTGGGTTTTATGTGGTCCCTGCTTTGGCTTTAAATGGCTATTTCTGTGCTGGTGTTTGTGAGATGTGGGCACTGCCTCCGTTGGCATGCACATCCTGTTGGGATCCCTCAGTGCCCACTGGTGGGTCTGCACTTGTGCCCTCATCTACCTGCACTGCGTCTTAGCAAGCATTCGCTGAGTGCCTGCTGTGAGCTCAGTCACCAACAAGGGGCAGAGCATGAGAACGAGAATGAAGATACAGGATCCCTGCTCCAGGGCCTCCTGGGACTCACGATGGCCCAACCTCCTGACTCACTGCTCTCCTATTATAGTATAATACACATACGACTGATACCATTAAGCACATTTCAGGGTACAATTCAGTGGCAATAAGTACATTCACTGTTCTGCACTTGCCACCTCCATCCATCACCACAACTTTGTCATCATCCCAAACTGAACCTCTACCCATGAGACCCTAACTCCCCATTCCCCCTCCCAGTCTGGCACCCAGCAGCTCTCCCACCTCTATGAATTGGAGTGCTCTTCATCCCCCAAGCATGGGGTCCTCCAGTATCAATCCTTTAGGGACTGGCTTATTTCATGTAGCACAGTGGCCTCAGGGTCTGTCCCCATAGCCTGGACCTGACCCCCTTTTCCCCCAAAGGAGAAGCTCAGCCATCTCTTAAGCTGAGCCTCCTCAGGCCCCTCTGCTCCCTTCATCTTCCTTCTCAGCCTGAAGATGATCCCGGCCAATCTGCAGCTTTGAAGACCTGTTCAGTCCAGGTGCCAGGAACATACCCCGGGGGTCTCGGGCCTCACCTACCCTATCTGTCCACGTCAGGTGCCTGCACCCCCACCAGATGGTCACCTGCTCCTCCACAGGTGTCCCCATCTCAGGAGAGGGAAACACCAAGTCCAGACCCTTGGAGTCCTCTGTGACTTCTTGTCACCAACTCTCCCAGTAGTGAGGTGGCTACTGGAGGGCATTTCAATGACCAAAGCATTTAAAGGCATATGTGAGTCTCTGCTGCCAAGGGCAATGGACACCAGTTGGGGCAAATAGAAACCAAGCAGAATCACTGGAAGAAAGGCTGAGTGATGAGGAGCTCTAGGGAAGAAGGGCCTGGAAGTTCTGACCTCTTCCTGAGCCCTTGAGACACTGCATACCTGGGCGGGGTGCCTGCTCAGGGAAGACTTGAGAAGGCCCTAGGCTCTTCCCTCTGGTGATTGTCGGACGGAGCAATTAGGGAGTGAAGGCCAAGCAGAGTTCTAAGGGGCCTGGCTGGTGCTGAAGGTGTATCCCGACACACACACATCCAGAGCCCTCCTCTCCATCGGCAAAGACTAGAAGTTGGTTTTTGTTTGGAGGAAGGATGGCTTCCAGATGTTTAAGGAAATCTCACCCAATCAAGAGTTGACTACTACATTCACAGAACAGACACTTCTGTGGCCACACATGGCTAGGGATATAGATTTGACAAATATCAGTTCAGAAAAGGCACTAAGGCCCCAGCAGAACTGCAGTTAGAGGGGCAGCAGGAGTGAACACTGAGGAGGGCAGAACTGGTGTTTGACTTGCTACATTGAACTCTTCACAGTGTCCCAGATCCAGAGACAGAGAGACGGGCGGTGGTGACACAGAAAAGGAGTATGTTTCAGTGCAGCCAACCAGGAGTCAGAGCACTGCCATGGTCTCAAGGTGCTGAGAACACTCCTGGGCTTTCATACAAGGAAAATCTAGGGAAAAGGTCGGTGGGCAATGCAGGGGGCAGTGAAGTCCCAGTCAGTCATTGTCTTGGGGTCCATCTCAAGGGGTCTTGCTGGCGTCTGGGACTGATTATAGTTTGAAGGGTCGTTTCAGTGCCTGCCAGTTCATTGACTTAATAGATGAACCCAGAGGAAGGATGTCATCACTTAGGAAGCACAGCGAAGGTCAGAGTGCAGGTGGGTAAAAGATCTGAGGCTCTACTGCAAACCTCGCCCTGCTCATCACTTCCAGCTGCCTGGTCCCGAGCTCTGTCCTCTTAATGAACTGGTGATGTAGTAAGCAACATGTGTCTCTGAGCTCCATGAGCCACTTGAGCAGATTATTCGAACCTGAGGAGGAGGTTGTGGGGACCCCTGATCTGATAGCTTGGAAACATGAGTGACTTCTCTGCCCAGCCACTGGCTGACCACTAAGTTAGCAGCACAGGGATTTAGTGACCACACATAGTAAAAACCATAGACCTGACAAAGTTAGTTCAGAAAAATTACTAAGCCAAGAGTAGCAACTGCAACGAGCAGCAATAATGAAGCCTGGTGTGGGGAAGGTCTGATATTCAGGATGCTTCCATTATAATATTCATCCCCCTGGACTTTTCACTGGAGCCAAGTTCCCTGTCTGGAGGTCAGGTAGCTCCTACATGTTCCACTGGCCTTTCCCTGGCTCCCCCAGCTGTTCATAGCCCTGTGCTGCTTCCCAGCAGAGGTTGGTTTTAACCAAGGTCAGGAAAATGGGATGTGTTTTCCTGACTCCCCCTGCCACCACCCCTCACCCAAGGCTGTGAGAGAGGTAAGTTTTCTTCAACTCTTCTTAAGGTCCCTGGCTGGGTCTGCAAATTGACAGACAGATGAACAGGAGAAAAGCAGGCAAAGTATACTGATTTTTTGGTGGGAGCATCACAAGAACATGAAGACCAGCAGAGGTGATTGAAGAAGATAGTTCTACCTTTCAGACAAAGAAGCAATAAATGGTTGAAAAATTGACAGACACAGGGGTTTGGCCTAGGGCTGGTAAATGGTAAAGAGATAACTAGGAAGATAAGGCTTAGTTTAACCACACGTATTAGTATAGCCTTGGTAGCCCTAAATTCCTTGACTCTGGTGATAAGCATGCCCTCCCAGCAGTCTGGGGAGAGAAAGTTCCACATGGGAGATTCTGACCTGCTCCAGGGAGGAAGGGCTGACAGCTGGGGGTCAGAGGGAACTTCCTGCTTCTGCTCTATGCAAAATTCTTTCAGTTTCTATATTTAATTTGCCAAGGTGCCATATTTGGGGTAGTGTGTCCTGACCCTCACTGGTCTGGTGCTGTACTCCATCTCCTAGTATCCAGGACATTGAATGTTCTGCTGTGGAGATCTCCCAGCCCTGGGGCAGCCCCTTGTCCAGGGAGGCACCTGCCTCCAGGGGAGGGTTACCTACTTCCCGTGTGGGTGCCCTGTTCTAAGGGTGGCTGCCCTTCCTCAGGGAGAGTGAGTGGGAGTGTACAGATCTTACTTCAAGAAAACTGACTTTATTTCCTACAAATGGCTACCTGGTAGTAGGATCATACAGGAGTTCTATTTTTAGTATTTTGCGGAAGCTCCATACTTTTTCCACCATGGCTGTGCCAACCCAGGTCAATTCTGGATGATTTTTTACCTATAACCGGAGATTTTTCAAGAAACTCTCCAGCAGAGAACATGAGGAGAACATTTTCAAGGCCTTGCAAAGTCTACTAACCATAGGAACGAACTAGTAACGTAGAAACTATTGAAATGAGGAACTGGCTCTCCTTCCATCTCTGGCTACTGTGCTGGGCTGTGGCTCGATGCACCTCAGGCAGCTGGAAGGTTGACCTTCCAGATCAGCTGCCACTGGGACGGCTACTGTTTCCAGAAATTCTTCAGGGTGTGGCCAGGTTTCCCCCCCTGTGTACAGATCTCATTGGCGACCTCTGACACTGGGGCCATGTGTCCTCCAGACCTGGTCCTCTCCCATCCCCCATCAGAGCCATCACATGGGGGGGTTTAGGGGGATGGGGGCTGCCCCTAGGCAGAACCACCTGAGATTCCCACTGTCCCTACCTGACCTCCAGACACTCAATTACTCCTGAGCCTCTGATGTCTTTCTGGAACCCTGACTTGGCTGTTTCTGGATAGCTTACCCAGGGGTACCCTCACTTTCTGGAAGGGCGGTTGCTGGAATCTGCAGTGTGTCCTGCTGGATCCTACCTGGATTGCTTTTTTTTTTTTTTTCCCCTTGTGTATCCTTCTAATGCTTATTGATTTTTTCCCCAGATATGCTTATTTTATTTTTTCAGTGTGGCAAGATTCATTGTTCATGCACCACACCCAGTGCTCCATGCAATACGTGCCCTTCTCAATACCCACCCCCAGGCTCGCCCAACCCCCCACCCCCTCCCCTCCAAAACCCGCAGTTTGTTGCTCAGAGTCCACAGTGTGAAGGCACATCATGTGGGCTGTCTGAGGACCCAATACCGTGGGTCTGTGGCCTGGAGGGATTCTGAGCAGAGCTGGTGGGTGGGAAGGCTGCAAGACACAGAAGTAGGTTTCCAGAAAGCTGTCTGGGGTCCACTGCATCCTACCATTTTTGAATCAAAGCCCTGAGATCTTTAAAATGCCAGCAATTGTTAGCATTAGCAAACTTGAATATTAAAATATGATTCTTAACTGACACTTTTTATTCTCCGCAATCCACTCTCTCACTCTTAGTAAGAGACATACAAGAACCCCTAATTCCTACCTGCTACCTGGGTGCTTGGAATAAAGACCTTATTTCCCAGGCAACTTGTAGCCAGCCATGGCCACGAGACTAAGTCCTGTTTGGACATGACAGTTAGAACACAAACAGCCCTCTTGGACTATGGGGGAGAAGGACATACGGAAGACAGCCAAGCAGCAAAGCAGGCAGAACCTGGGTGTCTGAGGACAGGGTGTCATACAGGACCTTGCCTGATGATGGCCTTCAGTCTGTGTCTTTGTTTAAAGATTTTGTTGATTTATTTGAGAGAGACAGAGACAGAGAGAGTGAGAGCATGAGCAGGGCGAGGGGCAGAGGGAGGAGAACCAGACTCCCTGCGGGGCTCCATCCCAAGACCCAAAGATCATGGCCTGAGCCGAGGCAGACACTTAACTGCTGAGCCACCCAGGCACCCCTCTTTTTTAAATAGAAATAAACTATTGTGTTAAATAAAAAAAATAATAAAATAACATAAAATGCCAGCAATGTTACAGTGTGGGCCAGAAAAACACACGTTTCTGTGCACCCAACATCACCTAGACTATTGGCCATTTCTTGTAATTTGAGCTGAGTAGAAATGATTGGGAGTGGCAGTCTGAGGGGGATTTGCCCTGCAAAGTCTGGGCCAGGCTT
>JAQQSY010000061.1:56406-75730 GCA_028646535.1 Procyon lotor
GGAGACCTGGTGAAGCCTGGGGGGTCCCTGAGACTCTCCTGTGCAGCCTCTGGATTCACCTTCAGTAGCTCCAGGATGAGCTGGGTCCACCAGGCTCCAGGGAAGGGGCTGGAGTGGGTCGCATATATTAGCTATGATGGAAGTAGCACAAGCTACGCAGACTCTGTGAAGGGCCGATTCACCATCTCCAGGGACAACGGCAAGAACACGCTGTATCTGCAGATGAACAGCCTGAGAGCCAAGGACACGGCCGTGTATTACTGTGCGAGACACACAGTGAGGGGACATCAGTGGGAGCCCAGACACAAACGTCCCTGTGGTAGGGGATGTGAACCACCAGAGGGTGCACATTACTCACCAATTCTGCCTTTACAGCCCAGGAGCAGGTACCTTTTGAGGTTATGGGCAGGTTTCCTATCAGCATCTGGCCTTCCTCTCCATACACACTTTCCCCCAGGAAGCCTCTCTGCACACGTGACTCTGTGCTTACCTCTTCACCCTCTGACGCAGAAAATTTGTTCTAATGTGGCGTGGCCTGCGCGACAATCTCGAACCGGGACTGAGGGTAAGGGAATGAGGAAAAAAAGACAAAGGGACAAAGTATGGGAGCAGGAAGAACACAAAGGATGATGTCCAGACTGTGTTCAGCTTTATTCAAGAGTGCACCTTCTTATATAGTGTGTGAAAAACAAGTCCAAAAAACGATTACAACTGGGAGTCATGTGGCACACATTCTAAGAATTTGTTCTTAATATCAAAACAAGCTCCCCTCATCACAGGCTCTAAGAAGTCTGGGTAAGACTACGAGCAGCACGTGCACATGCCTCAGAGGCATTGCCGCAGTTTAATGATCTAAACAATCACAACCTGCGCAGCTTGTCCTTCAGGGAGGTATGACCAATCACAGACCAGCATGCCTCAAGGCCCCTTGTCGAGCCCATTCTCTCGTGCCTGCTTTCCGCCCATTCGGGCAGGGATCACGAGTCCAGGCTCAACAGGTCCCTTTAGCAGCTAGCCAGTGGCTGACCACACTAATGTGAAAACAATTATACTGCAATGCACAAAATACAGAGTCACTCACATTGTTAATTCCTGTCCCTAAATACCAATGAAGTACAAACATCCTAATGCTCATCAACTGAACCTTTGTAAGAATCCCAGAAGCACTCAGTGTGCATCACAGGTGCACCGAGCTCAATGTGCAATCTTGCTACAAGCAGCACAAAGTGCATGCTGGACCTGAGACCACAGAGTGGTCAACAATCCAAGGAAAATAAGACAGGGTCTTTGTGGGGTTGGGGGTTCACTGCCCTAAACAGTGTTCACAGATCAATATTAGTGACACCATGGGAAAGCAGTGGATCCCCCAGCAGGTTCTTTTGTCTTTTGATATCAGCCTGAATGTTCGCACACAGTGTGACCTTTGCACTGGTGTCTTCTGCCCCCGTAGAGATCCAGAAGTGTATAACCTATATCTCAGGCTGGTCTCAAGTGGTGGGTATTGAGAATGGCATGTACTACAGGAAGCACTGGGTGTGGTTCATGAACAATTAATCTTGTAACACCAAAAAAATAAAATAAACATATTTGGGGGAAAAAAGTAAAAAAAAAAAAATTCCAATGCCATTTTTCAAAGGGTTGGAACAAACAATCTTAAAATTTGTATGGAAGCAGAAAAGACCTCAAATTGCTAATCAAACGCTGAAAAAGAAAAACCAAACTGGGGACATCACATTACCTAATTTCAAGCTTTACTACAAAGCGGTGATCACCAAGACAGCATGGTACTGGCACAAAAACAGACACATAGACCAGTGGAACAGAATAGAGAGTCCAGGTATGGACCCGCAACTCTATGGTCAAATAACCTTTGACAAAACAGGAAAAAATATCCAGTGGAAAATAGACCGTCTCTTCCATAAATGGTGCTGGGAAAATTGGACAGCTCTGTGTAGAAGGATGAACCTTGACCATTCTCTTACACCATACAGGAAGATAAACTCAAAATGGATAAAAGACCTCAACATGGAGCAGGAATCTAACAAACCATAGAGGAGAACAGACAGAACCAGGGCGTGACCTGCTTTTTGGATTCACGTGGGCTGTCCCTGGGCCTTCCAGGTTCTGGACATCACCTGCAGCTGTACTTGGGCCTTACCATCTATGGGCCTTATCTGCTCTCTCCTTTGCCTGGACCTGCCCTGCACCTGTACCTCAGCTCCCAGCACCTAGAATACACTTTACCTCTACTGGGGCCGCCCCCGGCCTGCCCAGGGTCCTCCTCGGGGCCTCCCCAGGATGAGCCTCACGTACAACTGTACCTGGGGGACACCTGCACTGGGACCTCACCTGGGCCTCCCGTGGGCCTGGGCTGCACCTTCACCTGCCGCTGACCTCACCTGGGTCTGCATTTCTGTTTCACCTGCAGATGGGCCTCCCCTGGACCTAGACCTCTCACACATCTGTACCTGGGTCTCCCCTGGCATGCACTTCTCCTACAACTGTGCCTGGGCCTCCTCTGTGCCACAGACTCTGGTTCATGGGAACTGGGGCCTCTCCTGGGCCAGACCACCCCATCATGGATGTAAACCTCTCCTGCACCTGAGCTTGGGATTCTCTGGGGCCTCCATGGCTTAAGACCTCATGCTCACCTGTGCTGGGCTTCCCCTGGGCCTCATCTGTGTCTGGACCATCCCCTACTCCTTGTCCTCCATGGGTCTGGACATCACAAAAACATGTACCTGGCACTGTATTTCATTCAGCTCTTCTCTGCACCTGTAACTGGACGTCCCCTGGGTCTGGACTTGCCCTGCACCTGTACCTCAGCCTCCCTGCATCTGCATTACACTCTCCCTGCACCTGGGCCTCCCCTGGTTCAGACCTCACCTTCATCTGTACCTGGTGCTGCCCGGCGTACACCCTGATCGTGGACCCCCCAAGCACCTGTACCTGGGCCTCCTCAAGATCTGGACCTCACCCCACCTGCACCTCCTCACCTGCACATGCTCCAGGTCCAGCTAGAATCAGGACAGACTGAACTACACCAGGGACAGCAGGCCCTCGGACAGCAGAGAATCTCTGAGTCCATCCCCACAGCGGCCTTAGAGAAGATGGGCCCACAGGCAGATGCAAAAGGGAGACAGGTTCCGGGCATCAGAGGCTCAGCCAGAGGCCCGTGTCCAGGTGGACAAAGCCTGGCACCGTCCTTCCAAAAGCCCTTGCAGGCCAGGCAGTGCGACCCAGACCCAGGGTCCCAAGGGTCAGCGGCCCCAGGACTGACTTCCGCCTGCTCCTCCCACCTCTGGCCTCCCTGGGTGGGAGCCACCTGCTGGCCCCAGGATACAAGGGCCCCAGAGTGACCCCCACACCATGGGGCAGTTCATTGATCCTGTGGGCTGTCCTAGCAGCTTGGGTTCCAAGACGTGCACACCCCAGCCCCACACGGCCGCGCCCCACCAGGAGTCTCACCAGAGCCCAGAGGCCTCCCCTGTTTCCAGCAGGACAGCTGCAGCTCTGGGCCCGCCCACCACCTCCCTGGGCTCCGCTTGCACCCCCGGGTCAGGGCTCAGCATCCCAGGACCCTCCCCAGCAGGGCCCACAGGCAGATGGCCCCCCAGGGAAGAAGGTTTCAGGCTGGCTCTGTGTCACTGTGGTATTACTGTGGTAGTTACGGTACCTGTTACACCCACAGCATTACAGAGCCCACCGAAAACCTCGTCCCTGGGTCCCAGCCACGGCCCTGTCACAGGCCCAGCAGGGACAGCAGCCCTGGATGTTGAGCATGGCCCACATCATTCATCTGGCTGGGCCGTCCATCCTGGTGCTCAGGGCTCCCCTCAGTCTGGCCCAAACCTGACCTTGCCTGAGACCCCGGGACACTCTATCCACACCGTGAATCTGGAGTTTTCCAGAAGAGCACACCCTCCCCCAGGCCTGTCCTCGGCACCTCTGGGCTCACACCCCGAGTCTGGGAGACAGTGTCCTAAGGACACAGAGCTGACCCCAGGGCTGCCCTAAAGGACCCGGAGAAGACCCCCAAATCCCATGACCCGCCCATTTTGGCTTGGCACCTGCCCACCCCTGTGGGGCCTCCCCTCCTCCCAGGGAGGCTGGCAGTAGAGCCCGGGCAGACACCCCAGCTGCCCAGGACTGTGGGGCAG
Source organism: Procyon lotor (assembly GCA_028646535.1). NCBI lineage: Eukaryota > Metazoa > Chordata > Mammalia > Carnivora > Procyonidae > Procyon > Procyon lotor. The sequence goes on from JAQQSY010000061.1 coordinate 60,567, forward strand.
GTGCACAGGGACACCTACGCAGTCAGGCCTCATAGGGCACCTGCACCAGGGGCCTCCATCAGGAAGGGGGACCGTCTGCCAACCGCCGAGCTTTTTGACAAGGAACTTTCCACTGTGTACCTACGGTAGCTACAACCACAGTGACAGACCCCCTGGCAAAAACCCCAGCCATACCCCGGGGGGCCTCCAGACCAGCTCCTGAGTGTCCCAGGACTACATGCCCACTGTGGCTCAGTGGCTGATGGCCAGGGGCCCCTCCCCAGGCCCCAGAACTGTGTCTCCATCTGGGAGACACATTGGGCCAGAGGACCTTTCCCTCTGCACCAAATACCCTCTGCAACCCTCCTGTCCTATCTTCACAGGCTCTGCTCCAGGTCCGGCCTGTGACGACCCTGCTGCACCTTTCCTCTCACAGGTGAGATGGGGGTAAGGGGCTCCTCACACCACACCCCGCCCAGCCAGATGCTATCCTTGTGGGGCGGAATCGAGACAGGACGGTCCACACATTGGTCACCCACTGCAGGGAGAGGGACTAATGTCACTGTCATTGGAGCTGGGCACTCCAAAGTCAACGTGGTGCCCAGGGGCTGGGAAGGGTGGTCAGAAAGAGCAGTGTGGGTGAACAGGAGCTCCCTGTAGCCCCACAGAGTTAGGGACCACAGGGAGGGGCTGTGTGCACAGCAAGAAAGGGTGCAAAGGATCCCTCCTCCCAGATGGGCAGGGGCTCAGGGGAGGGTCAGGGTCCCATGTGCAGTGACCTTCCTCCCATGATGTGGACCCCTGCTGCACCTGTACCTGGGCCTCCCCAGGGTCTGGACTACCACCTCATCTCTCCTGGGCCTCCCACACACATGCTCCTGGTCCTCTCCTGGGATGGACCTGCCCTTCAATGGGACTTGGGCGTCCCCTCTGTCAGCATGTCCCTTGGACCTCACTGGGTGATGACCTCCCCTTGACCTGTACCTCATCATCCCCTAGGTCTAGGTGACCACATAACTTCTCTCTTGGCCTCACTTCGACCTGTACCTGGCATGCCCTGGTCATTTTTTGGACTAGACCTCGCATTCACCTGTGCCCTGGCTTTCCCTGGCCTCCACCAGCTCATGACCTCACCCTCACCTGTGCCCAGCACTTCCCCTGTTTTCTCTTGTGTCTGGACCATGCAGTACTCCTGTATTTCGTCCCCCGTGCATCTGTACATCACAAGAACAAGTACCTGGGACTTCTTTGCAATCAGTTTGTCTCTGTACCTGTATCTGGACGTCCCCTGTGTCTAAACTCCACATCTCAGGATCCTCTCCAGCAGGGCCCACAGGCAGATGGGCCCCACAGGAAGAAGGATTCAGGCTGGCTCTGTGTCATTGTGCTATTATTGTGATAGTTACAGCTGTTACACCCACAGCATCACAGAGCCCACTGTATCCCTGAATCCCAATCCCAGCCACGGCCCTGCCCCAGGTCCAGCAGGGACGGCAGCCCTTGATTTTGAGCATGGCCCATCTCTCAAATGCCTGGAAAACCCATCCCGCTGCTCAGGGCTCCCCTCATTCTTGCCCAAACCCAACCTCTCCCGGAGGTCCCAGGATCCTCGATCCACACAATGAATCTGGAGTTTTCCCGAAGAGCACACCCTCCCCCAGGTGAGTCCTTGGCACCTCTGGGATAACATCTCGAGTATGGGAGAATCTAAGGACACAGGGCTGACCACCAGGGCTGGACCCAAAGGACCCGGAGCAGCCCCCAAACCCCAAGACCCGCCTAAAGAAGCTTGGCGCCCGCCCACCCCTGTGGGGCCTCCCTTCATCCCCAGGGAGACTGGCAGGAGAGCCCAACCAGACACCCCAGCAGCCCAGGACTGTGGAGCAGGTGCACAGGGACACTTGCGCAGTCAGACCTCATAGGGCACCTGCACCAGGGGCCTCCAGCAGGAAAGGGACCTTCCTCCAGCCACTGGGCTTTTTGACACAGAACTTTCTACTGTGTAATGCAGATAGCTACAACCACAGTGACAGACACCATGGCAAAAACCCCACTGGACCCTGGGGAACTCCAGTCCTGCTCTGAGGGTCTGTGCCAGGACCCTGGGCCTCCAGAGTCAGTAGCAGCAAGCTTGGCCCATGGCCTTGTGTTCAGCTACAATGTCCACCGTCAGTCAAAGCCTCCAAGGCCCAGGGATGGACACACAACCTCCAGGGAGCCCACAGGGACAGCCCTGGGTCCCCCACCATCGGGTGGGAGGAATCAGGGAGGACAGAGCCTCCAGCGGGCACACTGTCAGGGACCTAGCTCCCCGTGGGCAGAACCCGCAGAGACCCGCGGGCAGGCCGACAAGGGTGGTCACTGGGGCTGGGCCCGTAGCAGAAGCTCACTGATGTTCTAGGCAGAACGAGGTTCACAGGAGGTGGAGCACCTCCCGGACCCCCGTCATCCTGATGGAGATTGGTCCTACTCCTGGCCTGGCCACTGGGGTCCAGGGCCTGTCTCCCAGGAGAGGGACTGTGCGGGCTCTGGCTGTGGGCCATCTGGCTGGTCATGGCCAGGAGGTGCAGGGTGCTAAAAACCCACCCCCAGTGAGCAGCTCCAGGCACAGCCCCTCAGAGGAGCCCGCCTACCCCAGCAGCGTGGGCGCCCAGGCTGGCAGCCGAGGTTCTGCAAGGGAGCCCACTGTAGTGCTGCCCTGCAGGGCTGCCAGGCTCCAGGGGAATGGACACTGTCAAGGGTCCCATCTGGCTCTCAGCCACACGGCTGTCCTCCAGCTCTGGTCCCTGCTGACAGCTCCTGTGCCCATATCCAGGCTTCTGTCCCCAGGGGCTACATTCCTGGGGTGGGGAGTCCACAGGTTGAACCTTCCTGGCAGAGAGGCCGCAGGATGGCAGAGATTTTAACTGGGCCTGTGTTGCCCCATCAACTATGGACATACAGTCGACATGGCAAAACTCCAGTCCCTGTTGTCCGGAAGGGCAGCCTGTCCGGCACAGGCAAAAGGCTGTGGCCTTGGGGACTGTGCCCCCACAAGGTCTGGCTGGGAGTCACCCCCTCCCCCTAACTCTCCACCCCATCCAGTGTCCCTCAGCCCTGAGCCAAAGGCAGCTCAAGGCCTCTGCCAACCACCCCAGGCACCCAGGAGTGCAGAGGTTCTCAACAGCCAGCACATGCCCCCCAGGACCCCCAGCCCAGTCCAGGGTCGGCTGACTGCAGCCTCCTGACTCCTGCCCTAGCACCTTCTTCGAGTCCATGTCCCAGGGCAGCCCCTTGCCCCCTCCACAGCTGTGGTGGTTCATGGAGATGCCTCTTCCTGATAAGGCTCTTACTGCCAGCTCCGCCTCCAGGTGCCTGGCCTGGATTATTTGAACAGGGCCTCAGACAGTGGTCTAGATAACTATGGGTACCACAGTGATGCCTCCCCGAGCAGGATCTAGGGCCTGCTTCTCCCTGGGGTCTGCCCTCTGACCCCTTTGAGGCTGGGGCTCTGGTCTCTGTGGGTCAGGCTCCTCATGCTGAGGTCCTCCAGGCTGATGGCTTCTGAATGATGACACAGTGTCCAGTGTGGCCAGAGGGGCTGTGGTGGGACCAGGGTAGGAGGACACCAAAGGCCTCTGAGGACACAGGGTCCCCAGGATGGGCTTCAGATGCCCAGTACGAGGGGACCCCTCACCTGCCATGTGTACCTCTATAGAGACTCCATCAGCAGCCCCATCCACAGAGGGGGTACCGAGGACCTGGGCAAGGCAACCCACTAAGGAGCAGGCTGGAAGCCTGGGGGGAGGCCAGGGGGAGCCCAGAGACCTGTCCCAGTGACCCCACCTCCGGGCCCCAGGAAACCTTCTGGATATGCCAGGCTCTTCTCTGGCAAGTGCTGGGGCACACCAGGGTCAAGAATCCAGGGGGACACAGGTCCCCTCAATTGGGCCTGATCTGCCAGCCCACTGGTACTCAGCCTCCCAGGGTGACACCTGCCTCAAGGCAGGCTGAAGGGGCCCTGGCCTCCACTGGGACAGGGTGGGCAACCGTGATCTGGGCCATCCCCCAGAACCTGATGAAAGACCATATTGTAATATGGAAAAGGAAATTAGAGAATCGATTCATGTACTGCATATCCAAGAACAATAAGATACCTGAGAATAAACCTAACCAAAGAGGTAAAGGCTCTGTACAAGGAACTACAAAATGCTCATGAAAGAAATTGAAGACACAAAAAGGAGGAATAGCATTCTATGCTCATGGATTAGAAAAATAATCGTTGTTAAAATGTCTATAAAGCCAGTGGGGCGCCTGGATGGCTCAGTGGGTTAAAGCCTCTGCCTTTAGCTCAGGTCATGATCTTGGGGTCCTGGGATTGAGCCCCGCATCAGGCTCGCTGCTCAGCAGGGAGCCAGCTTCCCTCTCTCTCAGCTAGTTGTGATCTCTCTCCTTCTGTCAAATAAATAAATAAATAAAATCTTTAAAAAAAAAAATGTGTGTAATGCCAAGAGCAATCTATGGCTTTCAATGCCATCCCAATCAAAATTTGCCCAGCATTCTTCAGAGAGATGGAACAACATCAAAATTTGTATAAAACCAGAAAAGACCCCAAATTGCTAAATTTGTTGAAAAACAAAAACAAAGATGGGGCATCACATTGCCTGATTTCAACCTTTACTACAAAGCTATTATCACCAAGACACTTGGTACTGGGACAAAACAGATACATAGACCAGTGGAACAGAGTAGAGAGGGCAGATATGGGCCCACAATGCTATGGTGAAATAATCTTTGACAAAACAGGGAAAAAAATCCAGTGGAAAAAAGACAGTCCCTTCCATAAATGGTGCTGGGAAAATTAGACAGCTGTATGTAGAAGAATGAAACTTGACCGTATTCATAGACCATAAACAAAGATAAACTCGAAATGGATAAAAGACCTCAACGTGAGGCAGGAATCTATCAAAATCCTAGAGGAGAACATAGGCAGCAACCTCTTCGACATCACCCACAGCAACTTCTTTCAGGACATGTCTCCAAATCAAAGGAAGCAAAAGTGAAATTGAACTTTTGCGACTTCATCAAGATAAAAAGCTTCTGCACAACGAAGGAAACAGTCAACAAAACAAACTGGCAACTGACGTAATGGGAGAAGATATTCGCAAATGACACTACAGACAAAGGTCTGATATCTAAGATCTATAAAGAACTCCTCAAAATCAACACTCACAAAACCGATAATCACATCAAAAAATGGGCAGAAAACATGAACAGACACTTCTCCAAAGAAGACATAGAAATGGCTAACAGACACAAGAAAAAATGTTCATCTTTAGCCATCAGGGAGATTCAAATCAAAACCACACTGAGATACCACCTGATACCAGTTAGAATGGCCAAAATCAACAAGATAGTAAACAACAACTGTTGGAGAGGATGTGGAGAATGGGGAACACTCCTCCACTGTTGGTGGGATTGCAAGCTGGTGCAGCTACTTTGGAAAACAGTGTGGAGATGCCTAAAAAATTAAAAATACAACTACCCTATGACCCTACAATTGCACTACTGGGTATTTACCCCAAAGATACTGATATAGTGCAAAGAAGGGTGACATTTACCCCAATGTTCATGGCAGCAAAGCCCAAAATTGCAGAACTGTGGAAAGAGCCAAGATATATTTCCACAGACAAATGGGAAATAAGATATGGTTTATTTTTTATGATCAGTAATATATTTTTATTTTTCCGCAAATACATTTATGATCAGTATTATATTTTTATTTTTCCCCAAAAACATTTATTTTATTTTTATCTATATACAATGGAATATTATGGCTCCATCAGAAAAGATGAATTCCCAACTTTTATATCAACATGGACAGGACTGAAAGAGATTAGGCTGAGTGAAATAAATCAACCAGAGAGAGTCAATGTTCATATGGTTTCATTTACATGTGGAGTATAAGGAGAAAGATGTAAGACATTGGGAGAAGGAAAGGAAGGGTGTACTGGGAGAAATCAGAGGGGGAGACAAAACATGAGAGACTGTGGACCCTGGTAAACAAACTGAGGGTTTTGGAGGGGAGAGGGTTAGGGGGTTGAGTGAGCCTGGTGGTGGGTATTGAGGAGGACACATATTGCATGAAGCACTGGGTGTGGTGCATGAACAATGAATCTTGGAAAACTGAAAAAATAAAAAAAAAAGTTTAAATAGGAAAAATAGATATATTTGCAAAAAGAAAATAAAAGATAATATGGTGACCAAACTTTCCCAGGAGCTATACAAGTGCTCTAGGTCACTACCATCTTGAAGAAGCTACCAGGAAAATCTGTTAGATACTCAGAGGACATGCAAATAGGGCCCTCTCTCTGCTGATTAAAACAGCCCAAACCTGACTCTGCAGCTAGGAGAGGAGCCTCAGCCCCAGGAATCCCTGGTGTTCCATTCAGTTATGAGGACAAAACACAGAGAACTCATTGTGGAGTTTGTTTTTGGATGGGATTTCCTTGTTGCTCTTTTAAAAGGTAACTCATGGTGGGTATTGAGGAGGGCACATATTGCATGGAGCACTGGGTGTGGTGTATGAACAATAAATCTTGTAATACTGAAAAAATAAAATAAGCATTTTTTTGGGAAAAAAAAAAAAGTAACTCATGATGAACAAGAGATGCTGAGTATGTAAGTGGATATGAGTGAAGAAACCATGGATATGTGACAGATTCCTGACCAGGATGTCTTGTGTCTGCAGGTGTCCAGTGTGAGGTGCAGCTGGTGGAGTCTGGGGGAGACCTGGTGAAGCCTGGGGGGTCCCTGAGACTCTCCTGTGCAGCCTCTGGATTCACCTTCAGTAGCTCCAGGATGAGCTGGGTCCGCCAGGCTCCAGGGAAGGGGCTGGAGTGGGTCGCATGGATTAGCTATGATGGAAGTAGTACCAGCTACGCAGACTCTGTGAAGGGCCGATTCACCATCTCCAGGGACAATGGCAAGAACACGCTGTATCTGCAGATGAACAGCCTGAGAGCTGAGGACACAGCCGTGTATTACTGTGTGAAAGACACAGTGAAAAGAAGTCAGTGTGATCCCAGACACAAACCCTCCTGCTGGAACAAGGAAAGTCTGTGCTGCAGGGGCACTAAGGGCACCTGGGGGCTCTCAGGACACCAGCAGGCAATCAGGTTACCAAGGGGAGCTAGGCTCACCAGGGGGTACTCAGAACACTAATGGGGTCTCAGGACGTCACAGACAGTGAGATAAGACGCAGAGCAGGTGTACTTGGAGGTGGGGCTTCCTTCTGAGACCAAGGATTTCCTCTATAGACTTTCAGCTGCACTCAGGAATATATCATGTCTTTTCTCCCATTTCTTTTTTTTCTTCCATTTCTTTTTCTTTCTTTCTTTCTTTTTTTTTTTTTGTATAAACTAAATCTAATGCAATTTATTAAACATTTTCCACATCAAGACGTCAGATAAATATCAAGCAAAGCATTTCAAAATGATTTTTTGTGTACTCATAAATTAAAAGAACAGAGAATGAAGTTGACATATTCACCAAGGAGTCATGTCAGAGTTGACCTCTACCACCTTCAGGTTTCTTATCATAATTAACTATTTTCCCTAAAAAATGCACCCAAGGAAGACCCATTAGAATAATATCAGAGGTGGAGGGGGGCAAGATGGAGGAGAGGTAGGAGACCCTGTTGCAGCCAGTCCCCTAAAGTGAGCTGGATATATTCCAGAACACACTGGACACCCACAAAACCAGCCTGAGGAGCAAGATTTCTCACTTCTGGATCTCTACGGGAGCAGCAGACAACAGCAGAGAGGTGAGCAAAGTGAGAACACTCTAAATGGTATCAGAGGATAAACAAAAGGGGGAGGGAGCCACCAGAAGTGGTCCAAGGACAGTAATACCCCAAAGGAAAGTGCCGGGTGGTTTGGCACCACCATTAGAGTCCAGTTAAGGGCGAGCCTGGTGGTTAGTATTGGGGAGCGCATGTATTCCATGGAGAACGGGGTGTAGTGCATGAACGATTAATATGTAACACTTTAAAAATAAAATAAACATATTTGGGAATGAATGAATGAATAAATAAATAAATAAATAAATAAATAAATAAATAAATAAAACCTTAAAAACAAAACAAAAAAAAACACTTAGAAAGAGCAAAGGGTTCTGAGGAGCAACAAATGGAAGGGGGTGTTCATGGGTATGGGCCTGAGCACATGCTCCCAGAAAGGACACCACTCGCCTCAATGAGAGACTGCTGGGGGGGTCCAGTCCAGAGATCATGAACCTGCAGCTTTCCACCCTTTGCACCAGTTTGTGGGCAGGCCCCCTCCTGCAAGCGCCTTAGAGAGTCTGGTGAGGTCCAGGAGCCTGCAGTTTTTCACTGTGTACAGCAGACTCTGGACTATGCAGCCCCAACTGCAAGACATTCATGATCTGCAGCAGGGTCTGGGGGCTCTCAACCAGCCCCAGAAAGAACACAGCCAGGTGGCCTGATCTTAGGCAGTAAGTAATCTGACCACACCCTGTATGGCCTGGAGCCCAGAGAGCAGGGGTGTGCTCAGTCCCAAACTGTGGAGAGGAGTGCACAACACCTGTGACAGGCTGTGCTGGGAGCGAAACTTTGTGGAGGGGAGTGTGTGTTCTGGACCACCCAGTGGGGAGCAGACTGAGGCTTCTGTTACGCGGAGGTCTGGGTATGGGCAGATTCCTTGCTTGGACTCTCCAAAAAGGTGAAAAAGTTACAAAAGGCCAAAAACCTTCAGAGAGCAAAAGACTGAGAAACCGGTTTCCACAGAGCACAGACCCTGAATTGGGGGGGCAGGGTGACTCAACCCAAGCAAGACTGACTGGAAAACAGTGTGCCAGGCCCCTCTGCCAGAAGACAAGTCAAAAAAACAAAAGGAAAATAACCGAAGCGTCCCATAAAATTTTAAGTCCCAAACAACAGGAGAAATCAATATATTAAGCACTCAATAATACACTAAAACCTTTATATTTCATAGATACAAGTTTTTTCTCTCTCTTATTTGATTTCTAATGTTTTTTTTCCCCAAATATATTTATTTTATTTTTTCAGTGTCACAAGACTGATTCTTCATACACCACACCCAGTGCACCATGCAATACGTGCCCTCCTCAGTACCCACCAGCAGGCTCACTTCTTTTCACATTTCTTGGTTTTATTTATTTATGCTTAAACTACTTAACATTACAACTAGAGGCTTAATACTATGATAAACCCAGGAAGACTTGAAATAACTTTCCTCACCTGCAAGGAGTTATAACCACCCTCGCATCTTATCCTTCTGTCAGTGTTTCTACCTATTTCCTTTTGTTCTGGTATTATATAAATCTTATTCGAGGGGTTCATTCTGACTAGGTTCTTCTATTTCTTGTCATTTACTTTTGTCAGTCTCTATGTTTGTTTCTGTTTTTTCCATAATTTATAAATCTTATTTTGGGGGCACATTCTGGCTGGGATTTCTCCTTTTTCTCTTTCTCTCTATCTTTTTTTATCCTTATTCTTTCTTTTGGTGGTGAATACAAATTGCTCCAAATCCTTGCAGGATGAATCCTGCCTGGATCATTGGTGATATATCCAGTTATACATTCTCTCATCCACTTCTCATCAAAATGACTAGGAGGAACACCCAACAGAAGAAAAACCCAAAGACTGCAACCCCTCCCTCAGAAGTATTGGACATGGACATAAACAGTATGTCAGAAAGGGAATTCGGACCGACAAGTATCTAGACAATGGCTTGGATTGAGAAAAACATTAATGACATCAAATCTCTAAGTTCAGAAATGAGAACCGGTATAGCAGATGTAAAAAATGTTATCACTGAGATCTAATTGAATCTAAATAGTCTAACAGCTAGAGTTATGGAGACAGAGGATACAATTAGTGATCTAGAGGATAAAATGGTAGAGAAGAAAGGGCAGGAGGACAGCTGGAGCAAACTGCCCAGGCATCATGAGAAGAGACTTCGGGAAATAAATGATGCCATGAAACGTTCCAACGTCAGGATTATTGGAATCCCAGAGGGGTTATAAAAAGACAGAAGACTAGAAGATATAACTAACCAAATTCTGAATGAAAATTTTCCAACCTGGGAAATGGAACAAGTGTTCCTGTGGTAGAGGTGGAAAGGACACCTGTCAAGATCAATGGGTCTAGAAAATCAGCAAAATACATCATTGTGAAATTTTCAAATTATAATCTTAGAAAAGAGGTCCTGAGGGCAGCTAGGGGGAAGAGATTCCTTCTTATATGAAAGAATAGACCCATTAGAATAACGTATGACCTGTCCACAGAAACCTGGCAAGCCAGAAAGGACTGGCAAGACATACTCAGGGCACTAAAGAAGAAGAACATGCAGCCAAGAATACTTTATCCAGCAAGGCTGACATTCAAAATGAATGGAGAGATAAAGAGCTTCCAAGATCAGCAAGGAATAAAAGAGAATGTGACCACCAAGGCGGCACTCCAGGAAATATTAAAGGGCGTTCTATAAAAGAAGAAAGAGCCCATGAGTGACTAAGAACATAAATTTACAATCTATAGAAACAAGGACTACACAGGCAACATGATGTCAATAAACACTTATCTTTCAATAATCACTCTCAACGTGAAAGGCCTTAATGCTCCCATAAATGGCACAGGGTTGCAGAATCGATTAAAAGACAAGAACCATCCATATGCTGCCTACAAGACACATATTTGGAATCAAAAGATACATTCAAACTGAAAGTGAAAGGATCGAGGACAATTTTTCATGCCTTCAGGCCACAAATCAAAGCTGGGGTAGCAAATCTCCTATCAGGTAAATTACATTTTCAGCTAAAGACTGTAGTCAGAGATACAGAAGGACACTACATAATTATTAAAGGGTCTCTCCTCCAAGAGTATCTAACAATTGTAAGCATTTATGCCCCCAATATAGGAGAAGCCAACTACATAAGCCAACTCTTAAAACAGTCATATTGATATGAATACATTAATAGTAGGAGATCTGAACACACCACTCTCAGTAACAGACAGATCATCTAAACAGAAAATCAATAAAGAAACAAGAGTTTTGAATGACACATTGGACCAGATGGACCTCATCGATGTATACAGAACATTTCACCCTAAAACAACAAAATAATCATTCTTCTCGAGCACACATGGGACCTGCTTCAGAATACACCACATGCTGGCTCACAAATCAGGACTCAACCGATACCAAAAGACTGAGATGATGCCTTGCATATTCTCAGAATACAATATTTTGAAACTAGAACCCAAACACAAGAAAATGTTTGGAAGGAATTCAAACACTTGAAGGTTAAAGACCATCCTGCTCAAGAATCCTGGGATCAACCAGGAAATCAAAGATGAACTTAAACATTTCATGGAGACCAATGAGAATGAAGACACATCGATCAAAAACCTATGGGACACCCAAAAGGCATTCCTAAGGAGGAAATACATAGCCACCCAAGCCTCATTCAAAAAAAACTGAGAAATCCAGAATGCACCAGCTCTCTTTACACCTAAAAAACTGGAAAATCAACAAAAAATTAAGCCAACCCCACACACAAGAAGGAAATAATCAAATTAGAGCACTGATTAATGTGTTAGAAACAAGAAAATAGAATGCATCAATGAAAACAGAAGTTGTTTGTTTGAAAGACTCAATAAGATCAATAAGCCACTGGCCAAACAAATTCAAAACAAAAGAGAGAGGACTCAAATTAACAAAATTCAGAATGAAAGGGTAGAGTTCATGACTAACCCAAAGGAAATAGAAACAATCATCAAAAATTATTATTACCAGGTATATGCCAATAAGTTAAACAACCTAGAAGAAATGGATGCATTCCTGGAAACCAATCAACCTCCAAGACTGAAACAAGAAGAAACTGACAGTTTCTGTTTGACAACCTGATTATGGGGAGTAAAATCAGTCAAGCAGAGAGAACCAATTATCTTATGGTCTCACTTACCTCTGGAGCATAAGGGAAAACATGGAGGGCATTGTGAGAAGGAGGGAGGCGTGAATGGAGGGAAATCAGAGGGGAAGAAGAACCATAAGAGACGGTGGACTCTGAGCAATAAACAGGGATTTCAATGGAGGGAGTAGGGGTTTGGGCGACCTGGTGGTGGGTATTGAGGAGGTCATGTATTGCATGGAGCACTGGGTGTGGTGCTTGAACAATTAATGTTGTAACAACATAAAAATAAAATAAACATATCTGGGGAAAAAAAAGAAATTGACAATCTGAATAGACCAATATCTACAAATAGACCAATATCTATGAATAGACCAATATCTACCAATATCTCTCTAATGAGATGGAAGCAGTCATCAAAAACCTCCCAGAAAACAAGAGTCCAGGACCTGACAGTTTCCCTGAGGAATTCTAGTAATCATTCAAGGAAGAAATAAAACCTATTCTCCTCAAAATGTGGCAAAAATAGAAACAGAAGGAAAACTTTCATACTCTTTCTATGAAGCCAGCATTACCCTGATCCCGAAACCAGGCAAAGACCCCATCAAAAAGGAGAATTTCAGACCAATAACCCTGATGACTATGGATGCCAAGATTCTCAACAAGATCCTAGCTAATAGGATCCAACAGCACATTAAAGATTATGTGGAGTAATTATTGGGAGAGAGGCAAGATGGTGGAGATGCAGGAGGCACAGAGAGCACTGGGTCCCAGAAGTTCAGCTAGAAAGGCAACAACCCATTCTAAAAGCTGGCAAACACAAAAGGAGAGAGAAGAGAATAACAGCAATTCTAGGAACAGAAAATCGACCACTTTCTGAAAGGTAGGACGTGTGGAAAAAGTGAATCCAAAGCGACAGGAAGAGAGACCCCAGGGGAAGGGTCTGGCTCCCAGCAGTCGCAGAGCCATGGAGCACAAAATTCGGAACTTTACGCCTGCTCTGCTGAGGGACATCACTCTGCAGGCTAAGAGGGGTTCAGTCTTTGTGGGAAGAGTGTGCTTTCACGACCCATGGGGTCACTGAAGGACCAGGGAAGGCCAAGTATGGCAGAGCTCCCAGGTATTGGGGCAGAGAAGCTGGCAGCAGAGAAGGAGCCATGTAACGCCACTTAGGCTTACCATGGATTATATGAACTAAGACATATAGACATATAGTTCATATACGGCTGCTGCACTTCAAGCGGGGACCCCACGGAAGGCACCTCTGGAGACACCTCCTCCTTCCTTCTCCAGGAGAAGCAGTTTGGGAGTGCACAACAGGAATCTGCTGGTTTGGGGACTCCAGACGGGGCCGCACGTACCACAGATACAGGTGCTCTGCCACGGGCTAGCTGAGCACAGAGCACCAGCCACAAACAAGGGAGACAGGAGTCATTGACTGCTTTCCTCTGAGGGCGTGTGGAGGGGCATGGCACCTAGCACTCGGCTGCTTGGGGCCAGAGAATGGGAGACTGCCATTTTCATTCCTGGCCTCCAGGGTGGTACGGAAAGCACTCAGGGAACAAAGACTCCCGAGAGCGAACCTGAGTAAAGTGCCCATCCCCTGGCAAGGGTGGTGCAATTCCGCCTCAGGCAAAGACATTTGAGAACCACTGCAATGGGCCCCTCCCCCAGAAGATTAGCGAGAATATCCAGCCAAGACCTAGTTAATCAATCAGTGAAAACTACAGAACTCCAGAGAATCTTTCTCTCAAACCCATCTACTCTTACTTTGACAAAATGACAAGATGGAAAATCTCACCACAAAAAAAGAAGAGATAGTACCAGTGGCTAGAGACCTAGTCAATGCAGACATTAGTAATATGTCGGAAATAGAGTTCAAAAGGACAGTTATCAAGATGCTAGCAGGGCTCAAAAAAAGCATAGAAGATATTAGAGAATCTCTTTTGGGAGAAATAAAAGCCCTTTCTGGAGAATAAAAGAAATAAAATCTAACCAAGTTGAAATTAAAAAAGCTATTAACGAGGTACAATTAAAAATAGAGGCTCTCACTGCTAGAATAAATGAAGCTGAATAAAGAATCAGCAATATAGAAGACCAAATAAAGAAGCTGAGAAAAAGAGAGACAAACAACTACTGGACCATGAGGGGAGAATTCAAGAGATAAGTGATACCATAAAACGCAACAATATTAGAATAATTGGGATCCCAGAAGAAGAAGAAAGAGAGACAGGGGGAGAAGGTGTATTGGAGAAAATTATTGTAAAGAATTTCCCTAATCTGGCAAAGGGAACAAGCATCAGAATCCAGGAAGCACAGAGAACCCCCCTAAAAATCAATAAAAATAGGTCTACACCCCGGCATCTCATAGTAAATCTTACAAGCCTCAGTGACAAAAAGAAAATCCTGATAGCGGCTCAGGACAAGGAATCTGTAACATACAAAGGCAGAAATGTTAGATTAACAGATAATGTAATATAATAATATTCTTTATATATAATACAATAATATTGTATCAGATAAATTAGATTTTGAGCCAAAGACTATAATAAGAGATGAGGAAGGACACTATATCATACTTGAAGGGACTGTCCAACAAGAAGATCTAACAATTGTAAATATCTATACTCCTAACATGAGAGAAGCCAATTATATAAACCAATTAATAACAAAGTCAAAGAAACACATCATCAACAATACAATAATAGTAGGGGACTTTAATACCCCCTCACAGAAATGGACAGATCATCTAAGCAAAAGATCAACAAGGAAATAAAGCTTCTAAATGACACACTGGACCAGATGGACATCACAGATATATTCAGAACATTCCATCCCAAAGCAACGGAATACACATTCTTCTCGAGCGCACATGGAACATTCTCCAGAATAGATCACATCCTGGGACACAAATCAGGTCTTAATCAGCACCAAAAGATTGGGATCATTCCCTGCATATTTTCGGACCACAATGCCATGAAACTAGAACTCAATCACAAGAGGAAAGTTGGAAAGAACTCAAATACATGGAGGCTAAAGAGCATCCTACTGAAGAATGAATGGGTTAACCAGGAAATTAAAGAAGAACTTAAAAAATTCGTGGAAATAAATGAAAATGAAAACACAACTGTCCAAAACCTTTGGGAAACAACAAAGGCAGTCCTGAGAGGAAAGTATATAGCAATGCCAGCCTTTCTCAACAAACAAGAAAGATCTCAAATACATAACCTAACCCTACACCTAAAGGAGCTGGA
>JAQQSY010000062.1:0-14338 GCA_028646535.1 Procyon lotor
AGTGACAGCCTAGCTGGATATAGTCTTCTTGGCTGTATATTTTTCTCATTTAGTGCTCTGAATATATCATGCCAGTCCTTTCTGGCCTGCCAGGTCTCTGTGGATAGTCTCTTGCCAATCTAACATTTCTGCCTTTGTATGGTATAGACTTCTTGTCCTGAGTTGCTTTCAGGATTTTCTCTTTGTCACTAAGACTTGTAAGTTTTACTATTAGATGACGGGGTGTAAACCTATTTTTATTGATTTTGAGGCGTGTTCTCTGTGTGTCCTGGATTTTGATGCTTGTTCCCTTCACCAGATTAGGGCAATTCTCTACAATAATTTGCTTTTATACCTTCTGCCCCTCTTTCCCTTTCTTCTTCTGGGATCTCAATTATTCTAATATTATTGCATCTAATGGTATTACTTATCTCTCGAATTCTCCCCTCATGGTCCAGTTGTTGTTTGTCTCTTTTTTTTCAGCTTCTTTATTCTCCATCATTTGGTCTTCCGTATCTCTAATTTTCCCTTCTGCCTCATTTATCATAGCTGTAACAGCATCTATTTTTGATTGTACTTCATTAATAGCGTTTTGATTTTACCTTGGTTAGATTTCAGTTCTTTTATTTCTCCAGAAAGGGATTCTCTAATATCTTCTTCCATGCTTTTCTCGAGCCCAGGTATCAACTAAATAATTGTCATTTTGAACTGTATTTCTGACATATTACTAATGTTCATATTGACTAGGTCTCTAGCCGTTGGTAATGCTTTTTTGTGGTTGTTGTTCTTTTTGTTGTGTTGAGTTTTTCCACCTTGTCATTTTATCAAGATAAGAATAGATGAGCGAGAGAGAAAAATACTCTGGAGTTCCACAGTTTTCAGTGATTGATTAACTATGTCTTGGCTGGATATTTTTGCTAATCTC
This sequence comes from Procyon lotor, assembly GCA_028646535.1. Taxonomy (NCBI): domain Eukaryota; kingdom Metazoa; phylum Chordata; class Mammalia; order Carnivora; family Procyonidae; genus Procyon; species Procyon lotor. The sequence continues at coordinate 905 of JAQQSY010000062.1, forward strand.
CTGATGGAGGAGCCTGTTACCATGATTCTCAAATGTCTTTGCCCAAGGTGGAATTGCACCCTCTTGCCAGAGGATGGGCCAAGCCATTTGCTCGGGGTTACTCTTGGGAGTCTCTGTTTCCTGAGCACTTTCTGTACTGCCCTGGAGGCTGGGAATGAAAATGGTGGCCTTGCTGTCTCTGACCTGAAAGAGCCGAGCACTTGGGGCCCTGCTCCTTTGTGTGCCCTCAGAGGAAAGCAGTCAGTCACTCCTTACTCCTTGGTCTCTGGCCTGTGCTCTGAGCTCAGCCCGCCTATGACCAAGCGTTTCTATTTCTGGCGCATGGCCCCGTTTGGAGTCTCCAAACCCAGCTGATTCCTGCCACGTGCTCCCACGTCGTTCTTCACTGAAGAGGAAGGCGGGGGTCTCTCTGGAGCTGCCTCTTGTGGGGTCCCTGCTTAAAGAGCAGCAGCCCAACTGTGTCTTGGATCATGGTGTAAGGGAAGCCCAAGCTGATAGCCCACTGTGCAGCTCTGTCTCTGCTGCGGGCTTCCCTGCCCTGATACCTGGGAGCTCTGCCACACTTAGACACCCCCAGTCCCTCTGTGACCCCATGGTTCCTGAAACCACACTGTTCCCACGAGGGCTAAACCCCTTGCGTAGCGATGTCCCTCAGTGGAGCAGACTTCTTCAAGTTCAGATTTTGTTCTGTGCTGCTCTGCAGCTGCTGGGAGCTGACCCCTCTCCCCACGGTCTATCTTCCTGTCACTTTGGATTCACTTTTTCCACATGTCCTACCTTTCAGAAAGTGATTGATTTTCTGCTCCTAGAATTGCCATTCTTCCTCTGTTCTCTCTCCTGTTGACTTTGCAGGCTTTTAGAATGGTTTGATAACTATCCAGCTGAACTTCTGGGATCCGACACTATCTTAGCCTCCTACTCCTCTGCCATTTTGCTCTCCCTGCCACACCTACGTTTCCGTGCTGTACTTTTTGAAAGAAAGTCACCATGTGCTGTGTCCACCTAAGGAGTAGAGAATTATGCTCTACCTCTTGAGAGTAAGGTATCTATATTCATGCTTTTTTCTGTTTTTCGAGGCTCTTGGATCTGTGATCTTCTGGTTTTTATCACATTGTCTCACCATGACATCAATTTATCTTTTGGTTTATCAATTTTCCTACACTTCTAAATTATGTTCTACATCCAGTTTGGGAAGTCAGAGAGATTTAATTTCATCTGTATGGCTCTTCAGTTGAGCCCGGAAATGGGGTAAGTAAGTAAATCCTCCTTGGATTCATTCAGATTGGGCATGGACAGTGCAGCTGCTCTGCTTCCTTCCAAGCATGGGGAATGACAAGGCCAGGCCAGAACCGAGTTTTAGTTCCTCCACTCTCTGTCTTTTGTTGTGTTTGTAGTGAGGACTTTCCACTCAACAAGTATCAGAGGGTATAGATTCCAAGTGCGAAGGAGGATATCTCTGGGCACACTTAAATTAGATCTCATTTAATATCAAAATAAAAAATGATGGAGAGGCGTGCCTGGGTGGCTCAGTGGGTTAAAGCTCAGGTCATGATCTCAGGGTCCTGGGATCGAGCCCCACATCAGGCTCTCTGCTTAGTGGGGTTCCTGCTTCCTCCTCTCTCTCTCTGCCTGTCTCTCTGCCTACTTGTGATATCTCTCTCTGTCAAGTAAATAAATAAAATCTTAAAAAAATGATGGAGAAAATCAATCAATGTAAAAAGTGTAATAATATGAAATTTTGTTTCTTTTCCATCTCTTTTAATACCAAATCTTTCCTAAATTATGGCAGTTTTTAGTTATTACATACTTATTGCATGCCAGGTATAATGCTAAACCCTTTACACATAGTATCTCATTTTACTTTTACAACAATGTAACATTATTTCCCCCTTTATGAAGAGAGTGAAACGAAGACTTAGAGGGATGAAGGAATTTGCCCAGAGCTTTAATACTGGAAAACCGTGGAACTAAGAAAAATTCCAACCTAGTTAGTGGGCCTCCAGGTATTCTCTGTGGAAGAGATGTGAACAGTGTGTAATGGTTCTTACAGATGTTGTTCTCTTTTTGCAATTTTCATCTTTGTCTTGGTCCTTGAAGAACTTACCTAGAATACCCTAAAATAATTTACATTCAGGTGAAGTTAAGATAACAATATTTCTTATTTCATGAGATTGTGATGATTATATAAACTAATCCAAGAGAAAAGCTTAGTTTATTTCTGGTACATAGTAAGAGCTTAATAATAGTTTGCTATTACAACTATTATTATTATTGACATTATTGTTACTATTAAAGTTGGCCATTCCTTTTATAAAAAATTCTATTCACATTCCATATTGAATGGAAAATAAAGAAAGACCATTCAGAAAGATTGATGCTTCTTGCACTCAGTGATGGATATGAGCAAGTTATAGATATTCTAATCCTAATTGATGACATCATGTTGACCTGTCTGTTCCCTCCCTGGTCATTCCTAACTTGCTTCTATTTTTTTTTTCTTGGATTATTAACCTTTTGACTCTGTTTCACAGAGTCCTTCCCTCTGGCCTTGAGCTTTGTGTCTATTTCCATCTTAGGACCTGCTTTCTTGGATGAACTTGGAGACTCAATCCTAACCCATTTAGTCCATCAGAACTTAACCCTTGTTTGTATTGGCTCTTTCCTTGGCCATCTTCTCTTGAGGTTTTCTCTTATGCATTCATTGCACTTACAAATCATGTTTTTCCCTCTGAAATCCTGATACTGGTTCAGAAAGGATCCTTCAGTCACTCCCTAGGCATTTACTATATACCTACCTTTTGACCAGCAGCTTCTAGACTCTGAGACTTGTGCTAAGCACTTCAGAGGGTCCCTCCTATTTTGCAAAGTGATTAAACCAGTTTCAGGAAAAAATGTAGTTCTTGCAAGGACCTTGAGTTTAGAGCTACATGAATCCTGCTGGGTGATCTCTGCAAGCACAGAAAGTTTTCTAGGAACACAGACCTTGGCCCTCCAGTAGGTCTGTCAAATTTAGCAAATAAAAATTCAAGACTCACAATTAAATTTGAATTTCAGGTAGATGAGAATTTTTTTAAGAATAAAATATATCCCAAATATTGTTTGAGACATAGGTATAAGAATTATTTACTGATTATTGGAGATTCAGATTTAACTGGAGTTTGTATATTTTCTGGCAACCTTACTACAGAATGGCATCTCCTGTCACATTTATCACTAGAGACCATCATTTAGGTCTCTGTTACCTGACAGCAGTTTAGAAATACTCATTTGTCCTATAATGTTGTTATCTTGATCTTGACTTTCTATCTCCTTAGGGTAAAACTACACTAGGGTGACCTTACATCTTGTTTTGTGTGGGACAGTCTCACTTTATTTCTGTTGTCTTGACATAATTGCTAACAATCCTCTTTCATTTTCAGAAGTGTCATGGTTTGAATGATAAATTATATGGTCACCAACAACTCATTCCACTCTTGATGTCCTGCTGACTCTATTAGTAAGTAAAATTTCAGCTTTTTTTCCATCAAAGCTGCACTCTAATACTGAAAGTTGCCACCATTTTTATTAACTCTTACTTACTTCCCCAAAGCACCAGGTCACATCATGTTGGTTAAGAAACAGAGATAATAAGTCACTTCTGAACAACCATTATTATGGTAACTTTCTGTACTTGTTACCATGTGTACAGAGGATAGGAAAACTGAACAAATACCTGATGAATTCAGTAAATATGATTGACTAATACAGAAAAATCATGTGAAGAATATGCACATGCCATTTGTTTGAAATTATTTAGGTAATTTATGTGTTACTTTGTAAATACATGATGAAGATGATGTCTATATATATAGCAACTGTTGATCAGGCTACATTTTTAGAGGGTGCAAAAATAAAATATTTTTCTTGTTATTGCCTCAGGTCACTATTTCCATTTCACAGTATCTACTAAACACAATTCTTATATCAAGCTATAAAATGGAGAATAAAGTTATAATTTTATTCCTATGAAATGTGCAATAATGTGAATGATTTATTTTCCCCCTTGATTTATCCATTTAGGCGTATGTTTGAAAGGAATCTTATAGACTTTCATACACACTCATAACAATGTGCTGCTAAGTCAGAATCATCCTTATCTTTCATAAAAGTCATCCAAATAGAGTTAGGGCCTGTCAGAAACCAAAATAACTATCTTTATCTTTTAACAATATAATGCACCACAAATGCTCCTATTAGTTAACTTATTTTTATTTACATATATTGATTTCATATGAGCTAAAATATGAGTTGTTCAAAGCAGAAAGGAAAAGAGCATCTCTCAGTAAGAACTCATATTATGAGAATTTTTCTTTCTAAATGTGTCTTTCACTTAAACATTAAAAAGTTATTTAGAACTTACTAAGGGAAAACAAATATGTCATTATATTTCCTTTATGTTAACTCATCTAATATAAATAAGCAAAATGCATTATTTTATCTTAGTAACAATATTGGATTCTATTTTTGGATAGTAAAATAATAGTTGTCTTATTAAATCTAAATTAAAGTTTCTTTTGGGAAGCTTAATTTGAAATATCACTGCTAGTTTAATCAGTATTTTAATGACCTCCAAGGAAAACTGTGAATGTATTATGAATATTTAGAAATAATGTAGATATTTCAAGAATAAACATGGAAATAACTAGAAAAAAGTGTAAAGTCATAGTTACTTCATTAGTGTGGAGAAGGCATCAGTGAGAAAATTCCAGGTGAACTTAAAATGCACATTAAGATCACCTTGACTGTTGTGTGGAGAATGGATAGGAAGGATTCAAAGGTAGGAACAGATAGATCAAATTATAAACATTAAATTTGTCCAGTATTTTTGTATATCAGTTGTACTTGATAAAAATGCTTAAAAATATTAAAAAGCAAGGTTATCACAATAATTCTAGTGAGACATGATTTTGTCTTGAAACAGAATGATTGTGGAAATGAAGACAGAGAAATTGAATTGGATTAAAGAAATATTTTAAAGGTAGAATATATAAGTGTTGTTGAGTGTTACAGTGGGAAAATCTAGGGTATGCTAAAGAAACAAGAATGACTTCTAGATTTCTGGAATAAGCAACGAAAGAATGCTGATACCATTCATATAGAAGGGGAGCTAGAGGAGGAATACATTTCCCGGAGAAAGAATCAAGAATTTGTTTTTGGACATGGTAGATTTGCCATATTTCTGATACAGCCAACAGATTTGTCGGTTGGCCTGAAGATACACATTTGGAAATCATCAGCATATTCCTGGTCTTTTACTTCATGAGAATTAACGAGATCACCTGAGGAGAGAATACAGAGAGAGGAAAGAGGAAAGAAGAGAGCCAAAGCCAAATTTTGAGGAGAGCACTATTTACACGTTTTTAGGAACAGAGAGCTGGATAGAAGAGAAAAAAGAATGATTTGGGAAAATCCTAGGGAGTATGGTGAGATGGTGAGAAGAAAGAAGTCAAGAGGTTGGAGGGTTTCAAAACTTAGAAATCCCTCTGGGAGGTCTTGTGAGGAAAGGATGGGATATGTGAATCCATTGGATTCAGCAATTTATAGAAACTGATGAACTTACCGATACCAGAGTTGGTAGACAGGTTTGGCTAGAAGGCAGATTGGAAGGCCTGGAGGAGAGGAGAAAGGCACTGTGTGTGTATATAACATGGGAAGTGCTTTCCTGACCATGCAGCAGAAGCACAGAGAAGGTATGACAATTTATGGAAGGCTGCACAGCACAGGAGGTGATAGAAATGCTCCATGTCAATAAGGTGGCCTAGCTTACTGCTTTATGTTCTGAAATATATTCATTTAAAACTCATTTGTATGGAGTTCCAAAATGTGTGACTCATTCCAATGCCTTCTTACACTAAGAATACAGAATGTTATGCAACTTTGAGTCACAAAGACCACCTCTTTTTTTTTCCTTTTACATGTTTGGGGCCTTAAGAGTTAATGAAGTACAACTAACTTTATTCTAAATGGCTTCAGATATTTATGTTTTAGGCTTCCTGGTGTGTATATGTATGTACATACACGTGTGTAGGGGGGGAGGCATGTATAAGAGAGATGGAGGGGGAATGCAAGCTAGTATTCAAATCTAGGTTTGTCAGCCTCCAAACTCCATACACTTTTAGGATGCCAGTACATCTTTTGACTAGTAATTAGATTCAATTAGTCAACAAATATTTTTGATTACCTTTAAAAAAATTTTTTTTATTAACATATAATGTATTATTTGCCCCACGGGTACATGTCTGTGAATCATCATGATTACCTTCTAAAATCAAACAATCATGATAGCTAACCTCTATAAAATGCTTTCTTATGTGGACAGGTAATAGTTTAAGTACTTTACATGTATTATCTCATTTTACGCTCACAGCAGTCATAGGAGATTCCATCAAATGAGGGGGCAAACTGTGACCTGGAATGTTTCTATAAATTTTTAGGGATTTCACATGTAGCGAGTGGTAAAATGAAGTTTCCAACCAGGCAAGTTGGCTCTAGGGCTCTTAACTCTGCTCTAGGATATTTCCAAAAAGGAGAATGTGAGAGGCAGAGGGAAAGGGAAACAGGAAGAAAGTTGTCATTTCTGGAGTTTTGTAAGCTGGGAGACATAAACAAAGAGGCTGCAGGGGAGGCAAGTGCCATTTCATCCTTGGCTCTTTAAGTCCTGTTCAGGACTTTGGGTTTCAATCTGAGTTCAATGGCAGTGCCTTGATGAATTCTGTGCTGTCAGTTATGAGATTTGCTTCTAATCTGTAGTTGCCATTGAACATAAAAAGTGAGCAGGTTCTATAGAAGTATAAGGTGCATAAGCTTGTAACAACACTTAGAGATGTAGAGGCTTTTCTTGCCCTTATCTTGTTTCTTAGACTCTCACTGAACAGTGTCTTGGTTAAAATGATAATTATGATTCTAGCCATATCAAGTAAAGATACAAATTCAAAAGCAGTTCATAAAGATAATCAGGAACTTGAAGGGAGTAAAGTAAAAGAAATTCCCACATAGTCAGCTGAAAGTCATATTTTACAAAGGTAAAAAAATCCCTACAGGGTTTTTAATAAATGTTTTATGAATGTGTTCAAATGCAACTTTGGTGAAAGCTTCTTACCTCCCCATTCAGCACTAATTGCTACATCCTCTGTTACCCCATAACAATCTATTTGACCTCTATTTAATCAGTTATTATGATGTATTATCACTAATTTATATGTGTATCAGTTTGTTTCAATTTGGTCCAGTGAAGATTTATACTGCCATTTTAGTGAAGTGGTCACTGCACCAAGCATCCCCACATCATATGCTAAGTGACTAAAGGTCTATAATAAACATTGAGTTATTGTAGAGGAGAGACTCAAATCTTTTAAATTTTGTTATCTAGCAAGACCCAACTAGAATATGTGTGAGGAAACTAAACTCTTTATTTATTTATTTTATTTTTTTTTTATTTGAGAGAGAGAAAGTGAGAGGATGAGAGGAGCGAAGGTCAGAGAGAGAAGCAGACTCCCCGTGGAGCCGGGAGCCCGATGTGGGACTCGATCCCGGGACTCCAGGATCATGACCTGGGCCGAAGGCAGCTGCTTAACCAACTGAGCCACCCAGGTGCCCCTAAACTCTTTATTAACTTGACTTGATGCACACTTAAAATTTTTTATATATTATATATGTGATATATAATAAATATAAATATATTTTGTAAGTATATAAAATATATTTATATTTAATTATATATAAAATCATATATTATATATAATTATGTATATTTATATATTAATTATATATAAAAATATTTATATTTATTATATATGTGTTGTATATGTATATATTGCAGTATTTTAACTTTTTCTTATTTATTGGTCAAATCTTGAAAAATTCCAGAGCAAAGGTTCATAAATACCATATGGTTACAAATAATTGCAAATTTATTAGGGCAACTATATCTTGACCTTTGAAAGAAGTCCTTGAATTTTGAAACGGAGGACAATCTTTAACATATTTTATTAGATAGATATAGTTGCCAGTAAATGGATTGCCAAGTAAGCTCTTCCACCACTAAAAAATTGGCAAGAAAGAAATATGTGTCTGTAGTGTTGATTGTCTTCCTCTGGAAGGTGTGATTATATCTCTGACTGTAGGCGAGGTAGAAGTTATGACTATCTGCTTTTAATGCTCAGTTAGGAAGAGGCTTGTCTACTTACAAAATTAAATCGAATCATACTGAGTCTTTAGTCACAAGTCTTGGCATTTCTTTTCAAATGTAGAGTTAGGAAATGTTTATGGTTATAAGTTACCTGAGGATGGGAATACCTAAATAAGAGGATGATAATTACAGAATAAATGTAGAGAAAAAGGGTTTACTGATCAATCTGCCAGTGGTTCTCAAGAATGATTCATCTGCTGTGAAAAAAAGTAATCCTGAATATAAAATCATCTTAAGATGTTATAGAGCAATTATGCCATTGCCACATTTAGTAAAAAATAATTGTACAGAGACATAAGAAACTAAGTAGTCAAAATTCTAATTTTTAAATTTCAGTTCAGTTGTCTCATAAAGGTATGGTTTGTAGGGTCCCTGCGTGGCTCAGTCAGTTAAGTGTCTGCCTTTGGCTCAGGTCATGATCTCAAGGTCCTAGGATCGAGTCCTGTATTGGGTTTCCTGCTCAGCAGTGAGTCTGCTTCCCTCTCCCACTGCCCTTCCCTGCTGCTCATGACATTCTCTCTTTCTCACAAATAAATAAATAAATAAAATTGAAAAAGGTATGATTTGTGTAAAGTACATATGAACCATCTTATGTGGAGTGGAACTTCGTTTTAGATCATAGGTAGGGAATTTTTATTTGAGGCAGAACCCTTGAGATTGGAATATTAGATTCTTATTCAGTCTACATGGTTTTAAACTGTAGATATTAATGATATAATGGGTTATTTTATGGACTTAATATAAGACTGACTTTTATTATTATACCCTTAATGCCCACTTTTTACATAAATGAATAAATTTTACTGGTAACTGGAGTTTAACCTTTAAATGCCCCCACATTTATAAGTTTTGAACAATATTGATGGAAATAAATTTACATTAAAATAATTCATTTTTTCATTTTTAAATAGAGGTATTGAATATAACAGCTTTAAAAATGTTTTGGGGACATTCCTATTAGAGTTTACTATTTTACATGAGGTTATAATACTCAACAAAATTCATAACATCTTTTTCAACTTTTCAGTCTCCCTGTTTGCTGAAATATCATGGGTTGGCCATGTTCCCTTGTATCATTATGTTTTCCTCTAGTATAATACCGCTCTCTTTCTGTCTTAATTTCCTATGTCCACTGAAGTCTAGATATCAGGGAACCAAAGTGTAAGAATTTTGTCTTAGGAGAAAAGAAACAATGAGCACAGAACTTTTGTCTCTAGGACTTGTTACACTTAGTGTTTCTAGACTCTTTCCCCACTTTCTTCTAGAGGTTTGGGATCTGGAAGTCCATTTTCTGTATAATTAGATTATTAAACAGTTAATAATAATTAGATAGGTAAAATTATTGTTAAGAACTGTTTTACCCATCTTATAATTTAAAAGGCAAGTTACACTTGTGGCTTTACAAGACTGTAGTTTTTACTTTAACGTTTCTAGGACATTGATTAGATGCTTGAAAAAGACTGGGAAAAATAATACAGGTTTGGCAAATTGCTATGTGCAGTTTCATAAGCAATGAACAAAAAACATAGGCATTTTCACCCATCTTTGGGCAGATGGTAAATGGCAACAGCAGAGATTTCAAATATAGATGTAGCACATATATATTGCAAACAGCTGTAATAGCTAAAATACATGCCAGAAGACTTAATCATTCTGGATTTTTTTCCAATACATGCTAGAGTTCAAAAATAGACTTCTCTTTCCTACAATTGCTATAGAATTCTTTGAAATAGGCAAGTGCATCTATGATATAGGAACTTTGCTGTGTGCTGATTAGGCTGTATTTTCAAGGCTCTTTGACAATTGGTTGATTAGCAACATTCTCATTAGTTATTTCATGTGCATAACTCATGACCGATGTGACTTCTTATTTTTGCTACTGAGCTGGCTGAATCAACTGTTTTGTTATATGTAAACCTCACCAATACCAAATATCTAGATGAAAACTAAAAAGTTGAATTAACTGCACAAACTGAATTAACATACGTATTTGTATATCTTTCATTAAGTAGAAAGGACAGTTAAGATTTTAGGAATATATTTTTATTTTCCATTGGTAGAGTTCTTACATTATAGTTTGAGGGTTTTTTTTCCCCTAAGTTCTGATTATGTGTCTCTTAGTTGAACAAATACTTGCTTTGTTTGGAGTGAAGGCAATAGCAGAGATTCTCAGCAGAAAAAGTAGTTTATATTACATAAAAAATTCTGGAAAAAAATGAGCAACAAGCCAAGTCAGTTACCACTAAAGTTCTTAGACTTCAGGTATTGTTTGCTTTCCTGGAATGTCCTCTGTAACTCTTAATGGAAGAAGATTCCTAGTTAATTAATATCCATTTAACAGTATAGTGTGGGAAGGCGCATGGGTTGGAGTCCATGGATATGGGTTAGTCCTGTTTGACATGTGTGACCTGTGTGAACTTTGCACAGTATCCTCATCAGTGAATTGGGGATGATGATAATATTATCTAATTAAGGAAGGATTATAGCAGATGATGGGTGTCAGATGAACTTTGTAAACTCTAACATAATATTCACACACTAGCTTATAGATTACTTAGATGATGGGAGTCACCATTGTTTTCATTTCTCCCGGTTTGCTGATGCTTCAAGTAGATAACAACTCTGGCTACATAATAGTGATAATTTCTTTTCTTAATGTTGTAGATAACTTTTTTCTTATTCTTCTCACTCCATGACTATTGATTTTCCCTCCACATACTTCTTGCCTATTTTATATCTCCTCTCCATACTGCAGGTACTACATGATTAAGTCCAGTTTTCATGGTCTCCACAACCTCAAGACTTTAGGAAAGTCTTTATGTATCTCTTCATCATCAAGAACTTTGGGACTCATTTTGGAGTAAATACAAAGATAAAGGGACAAAGATCAGTAAGAATAGATTCTCAATATTCTATTCATTTAAAAAAAAGTTTTTATCTATTTATTTATTTATGAGAGAGATTGGTGGGGAGAATTAGAAGGGAAGGGCAGAAGGGGAGGGAGAGGTACAGCCAGACTCAGCTCTGAGCGCTGAGTGAAGAGCCCGTCTAAAAGCTAGATCTCATCACCCTGAGATCATGACCTGAGCCAAAACCAAGAGAGGGACACTTAACTGACTGAGCCACCCAGGCACTCTATACAGCCAGCATTTTGAGACCTGTATTTCATGTGTCCTATTGATATAAACTGAATTTTCTGAAGTAATTGTTATTTAAACAACACAGTTCTCCTGTGCAGTTTTACCTTAGACTGACAAATGACTTAATAATCCAACAGGATAGAACTAAAGGGAATACTTCTGAAAAAATGGAAATCACTAAAAATATATTGGAATTTTAAATATAGAGTCATTTTTCCCATAATGTAGTATATGTATTATTTAATTATATTATAGAATTTCAAGCTGTAAACATAGCATTGGGGTAGAACTCAAGTTTTATTTAGTTTTATAGGAAATAGACTTAAAAAAAATAAAATCCTATGACATCTTACTCACTTTAAGCTTTAAAAAACAGAAAATCCTAACCACATCTTACTTAGATTCCAAATAAATACCGTAGTATTACAGTAAATACAGCTAAGCATTGCAATTCATTTTGAAAAAAGAAAATACATTACGTTTGCTTGGTATGAATGAATGTGGTGAATTGTGATATTTGAGGTGTCCTGAAGAAATGGAAGGAAGGACACAATTATGAAGGCAAAGATCATGTCACTAGAATTGATACAGATGGCTATTGCTCGTGCCTGCAAATCAAAACTAGATGCTGGGTAGTCCCTTTCTGTGGATCATGGTCTATACCCTCAATCTTTTGCAAGCACACTTCAGTCCCCTTTAGAAAAAAATGATAACTGTGGTGTAACCATCTCTCATTGCAGTTGTGATCACTCTTGTGTTTAATTGTGCACACCATGGATTCCCTTAGGTGTGTTCCTTTGGAGCTGTCATGTGCTCTCATTTCTTTCAAAAGGTTTTATAATTTAATTTCTCCTCAATATCTAAGGATCTTCTATATTTATTTATCATATTTGGATTGCTTTATTTAATATTTTTAATTGGAAAAGATTCTCCAAGCTAAATGTGATTGGTTGTATAAGAAGTTCATTCATTTTTTAAAGAAGTTTGAAATATTTCATTCAATAATTCACTTATCAGTAATTCCCGCTTTCAATCCTTGTGGAAGATGAGATACAAATCTCCACTAGGTGAGATGGGGAGGCAAAAAATTACATATGGTTGAGGTTTCTAAGAAGATCTGTGCGCCGATACTCCCTCCCTTTCTGGTAAACTCATGAGAAGGGAGTAAGAGACGACCTCAACTACATCTGTGGCTACACAAATAATAATGAATCTGTATTCCAGTTTCCACTTAGAAACCTAGGGCCATCATGATATGTGACCAAGCTGGTAGAGTTGTCTCAAGACAACTCAAGTGCCCCATCATATCCTGTGACCTCAAATAGCCATGAAAGGACATCTAACTATGCATGTGCTCCTGAGAAGCTGCAATGGAGTGAGAGGCAGTAGACTTGAAGTGGATGCCTGGCTGTCATAGATAGGGTTTTGGTGGTGGATGCTCATGTGAACCTTATGGCCAGGGAGTAGACAGAGATGCAGATGTCTCAGTGGATGCCAATGGGGGAGAGAGGGATGATAACAGAAGACATCCAGATGAGATAATGTTTATGTTTCAGTGGATGCTCTGCAGATAAGCAATGATAGGGGATGAGCTGCCTCCCCCTATTATTATTTATTCATTCAAAAAACACTTATTTAGTGCCTACCATGTTCTAGGCACTGTCCTAAGCACTGTCAGAAAATGCCTGGATGTTAAGCCTTCTGATGCCATCCTAGAAAGAATTAATTAACTTTCTGTTATTCAGCATACTATATATTACACATATTTGTTTCATGTTATCTGTGCCTCTTCCCACTAGAACATGTGCTCCAAGAGAGTGGGAAATCTTTTAATGATTTGTTTATTTTTTAGAGAAAGCAAGAGAAAGAGCACACACAAATGGGGGGGAGGGACAAAGGGAGAAGGTGAGGGAGAGAATCTCAAGTCGACTCCATGCAGGACTTGATCTCCTGACTCTGAGATCATGACCTGTGTTGAAACCAAGAGTCCGAGGCTCAACTGACTGAGCAACCCAGGCATCTGGAGGGTGGGAATTTTATCTATCTATCTATCTATCTATCTATCTA